>JACEFZ010006549.1:130000-232416 GCA_014155875.1 Cepaea nemoralis | reverse complement strand
AATACAGGGGCTGCAATCGAAGGCCATACACACCCCAGCTTTACTTTCGCGGGCTTGCCTATTTTAACAAAGGCGGATTGCCAGCGAAAAGATCGAGGTGTCGAAAGACTCTGGACTCTGAACGACCACTGTGGGAGTTGATCGAAGTGATGTCGAGAATAGGTGTTCGCTACGACACTGACTATAAACATTTGAATGTTACGCGCGTATCATTTTAGATGCGATTCTAGTCCTGCCCTGAACTACTTTCTGTGCGTGAGGGACAAGTATATCGAAATACAGCCAGCGACGACACTAGAGTGCTGTGGCTACTGAAATGTTGCCGATCGACCAAGGGATGGGAGATCAGGATCACGAGCGTACGTCACCGGGCACAATTCAGGCGGCTGCGTTGATCGACCGCCATTTTCCAAGCGACATCAAAACTGATGTGTGTTCCGCACACGGTATCATTGTATTACCTAGCGATGCGCAAAGTGCCTCCACATAGGTGCCCATAGACCCGGTCCCAACGGAATGAAGAGGAAGGACGCAATAGTCTCTAAACCTCCCATGCCGAGGGATTGCAGACTGTTCCAGAGCGATGACCGCGTGTACACTTGCGGTCTTGTTACAATAAAGCTGCACACTGAGAAGTAGCTTGACTCCAGGCCGAAAGCGGGGGCATTACATAAACATGAGAATTCGGCGTGACTACTACCAGTGGAGTTAGCCGACGGGGAGATAAACTTGCATTGCAGGCCACTGTAGTGTTGTGTTGCCACGAAGGCTACCCGTCCTCGCAATTACATTTCATATGTGGGCATCACCATAATCGTTTATCGGTCATATGGGTTGTCGGAAGCTACGCTCAGAGAAGTCTCCCCCCCCCTGCCATTATTATTGGACATGGTGAATGACCGGCGACGCTGCGTCTGTGGTAATGCTGACGTCTGCCCACCGATTGCCAAAGGGTTGGACACCGACACTGGACAACGCCGGTGGTCTTGGCAGGGCAGAAATGCCTGTAACGTGAGCTTTCCCGTTTGGGAGAGACGGGTCATCGTATCGTGGGCATCTTTCCTCGGACGAGGAGAGGTAACTTGATATCTGTCCTTGTCAATGATGGTTCGACTGCTGTTAATGTGGGGTTGCGGCCATACGCTCTCTGGCCACGATCGTGCACTCCATAGGTAGTGGCGCCAAGTACGCGCACTCATGGACAGGCATGCTATACGACGATTTGGGTTGTTTCCCCATCGATCCTCACTGATAATGGGTCCCGTTGTGTGGAATATGTAATGGAAGAGGTCTTCGTATTCTTCGCACCCACCTACTACACACCCCCCTTAACCACCCCTCAAGCGAATGGGCAATTGAAAATGACTTGTCACGGGACAATTTGTGAGTACAAAGGCGTCTCGGAACCTTGCCCAAAGAGACTAAACCCTGATAGTGGGTAGCATGGTTATACTCCCCTGCGAGAATAGTCTGCACTACATGTATAAGTTGCCAAATGGATCTATACAAGGGAAATACGCCACTCTGAGACCATCGCGACATCTGACTGTTTGGGCGGCCGATCAAGGGGTCTCACCATTTTGGTAGACCCTGCATGTGAGAGTTCTTGGAACGAAAGCGGAAGACTTCTCCTCGAGGAAGTGATATCCTCCTACAATATGTGAGGACTTAAGGCAAAGTAGCTTCACATTAGGATGGGCTTTGCGACCCGAACTATCGTAGAATAAGTGCCCGAAAAGACATGCGTGCAGTCTACCTACCGCAGGTCTTCGGAAGAGCTCTGTAGGTGTGCGACAAAGTTATGTTGTTGCTCAGACTGTGGAGTAATCAACAAACTCGAGGTCGAAATTGGCTGCAGTCACCGTTTCCCGTTTGTAGTGCGGGGTAGTGTCCCAGAAACCGTCAACTACGAGTTCGGATTTGGGGAAACTGGGGGATGAATTTTCCAGTGTAATACCCTGTTGCGGTAACGTACCTAATGAGGGTGGTGTTCGAGTCTCATGGCCAGTGGCCGTGAAAAATAACAACATCGGTCGCATGAATGAAAATGGGCAAGTGAAGAGGCTTATGCTGGAGCAATTACACCCGAATTGTGACCATATGTATTCCAAACATTGTCCCTTTTTTTCACACCCAACAATAGCATGCATGAGAAAGGATCACCGAATATGGAAACATCCAAGATCCGGCCATTGGCATCACTGTGGACTAGGGCGTCATTAACCACAGATTAAATGCGAAGAACAACCATCTGAACCACTACACTAATTCACTCGAAGTTACCAACAAATAAGTGCTGACTGTGAATAGCAATCGATATCATTAAAGGAAAATTCTTTGGATTGTTGCTGAAATCACAGTGTTAGAACTGCGAACACATGCAAAAGAGAAGAGTCTAAACACCACTAAAAAACAAATACATCATAGCCACCAAACGGCAAGGCCTAATTTTAATTACACATGCCAATCAAAAAAAGATCCATGGAATGAAAGGTGCATTCGAATTATCAAAAGCAAACCATCAAGTGAAAAAGACTCTTTCACTGATGCTCAGAAAATTGACGTAAGTGTGGTAAAAGTGGGTTAAATTAGGAAACTATTTATAAACGAGGTGTGGGTTCGTAATAGGCAGGACTGGTTTGCGGAAAAACAGCCATATCACTGCTGCCCTTGATTGATACAGGAAATAGCTCTCTTAAGAACAAGGACAGAACATGCGTAACCTCTGAGTGAGCTGAAGCAGCCTAAGGAAGGATGTGTCAAAAGGCTGCCAGGCAGTGTGCGAAAGGGACTATTGGATTCAAGTTATGTTGAGTCCATTCAACTACTCGCAAATGATAGGAACCGTCGAACATGTATCACGGGATAAGAAGCTGTGGTCGCAATGCTCCACAAAGAAGAGCACCAATGTGAAAACTGTTACTGTGAGAAATCTCATTGTGATACGAAACAGCAGAGGGATAGATGGGTAGAGCACTATTTAGAGTTTACTCAAGTGAGACCATGCTAGCGGATGATGCCCTCATAAACGCAATAGAGTCCTGCATCTCTTGAACCACCCTGGACTACACTGTTCCACCGACAACAGAGTTAAGTGTGACTCATAATCTGACATGCATCTGGCAGGCTTCCAGGTAGGATGGGATTCCAGTAGAGTAATCAGAGTGTGGGCAAGACCACTGACCTACAGATCCACCAGCTAATAGACCTAATGCCGGCGGAAATGACCAAGTCCCAGACGGATTTTCAAAGATTCAAACATCATAACGCTGTACTATACAAGGGCGATCGGAGGAGGACTGTAACACTACATAGGGGTAGATCTCACTTCTGTTATTGTTGGGAAAGTAATTTGCAGAATTAGTTTCTGCGCAGACTTTAAGATCCTGGGAGATCAGTCTACCCTTATAACAGTGCGGCTTCCGTCGAACCGGTCTACATTGATGTGATATTTCCTTGCGAAGATATGCAAGAAAATCGGGACAATCAGCCACTGTTCATTGCCTTCTCAGACGTCGCATAAAGATTCGATTGGTCCAGTTGTGGGTCTTTCAAGCACTAAAGGATTGGCTGCCACCAACTCTTCTGTCCATTGTAGAATCGTTCCAACCAGGCATGATGTTAATCGAGTTTGATGGTGCAACTTTCTGAGAGTTTGAATCAAGAGTGGAGTTAAGCAAGGTTGTGTTTCTCCCCCACCCGCTTGGGATATACTTTTCACGTTCTACGGAATATGCTTTCGTGGGGAAAAAATCAGGATGGTGTATATACATTCACTCACCTCAGATGGTGGCCTCTATAATGCTCAGAGATTGAAGGCCAATCCAAAATTAGGAGGGTACGAATCAGACGAGTTGCTTTTTGCAGATAATGCTGCATAAGACCCACTCCGAGGAAGAATTACAACATCTACTATCTGCAGTCTCCAATGCTTGCTCTGAATTTGTTTAACTATTAAAAAACAGAGACACAGATTATGCCATAGGTGCACATGGAAGTACCCTCAATCTTTATTGACGACTCCAAACTAGAGATGTTATACGCACGTACTATCTAGGGGATCAGGTAAATGTCAATTTCCCTAGATCAGAAATCACCTCGGGATTTTTAAGGTAGCAACACATGAACATGTTTATAAAAGAGTCTGGGAGAACAGGAAGCTTACTGCCGAAAACAAGTCCTCGTCTACCAAGGCTGTTCATTAGTACTCTTCATTATGCAGTGAAACCTGGACAACTACTCACGCCAAGAGAAACGTTAAAACAGCTTTCATATTCGGTATCTGCGAAAAATACTTGATATTAAGTGCACAACAAATCCGATACGGATGTAATTGGAAAGCATCAGGTGTGTGACGGTTTATTCCATCCAGCGTCAGTCTTCGTAACTTAGATGGATAGGAGTGTTAGGGAAGGATGGATGATGGTAGTAATACCAAAGGACGCTCAGATGTTGGCCTCTATAATGCTCAGAGATTGAAGGCCAAGACCAAAATTAGGAGGGTACTAATCAGAGAGTTGCTTTTTGCAGATAATGCTGCAATTAAGACCCACTCCGAGGAAGAATTACAACATCTACTATCTGCATTCTCCAATGCTTGCTCTGAATTTGGTTTAACTATTAAAAAAAAGAAGACACAGATTATGCCATAAGGTGCACATGGAGTACCATCAATCTTTATTGACGACGCCAAACTAGAGATGGTAGACCACTTTACATATCTAGGATCAGAGGTAAATAGCAAATTATCCCTAGATCAGGAAATCAACCTCAGGATTTTTAAGGTAGCAACAACAATGAACATGTTATCAAAAAGAGTCTGGGAGAACAGGAAGCTTACTGCCAAAACAAAAGTCCTCGTCTACCAAGGCTGTGTCCTTAGTACTCTTCTTTATGGCAGTGAAACCTGGACAACTTACTCACGCCAAGAGAAACGTTTAAACAGCTTTCATATGCGGTGTCTGCGAAGAATACTTGGTATTAAGTGGCAAAACAAAATCACAAATACTGATGTATTGGAAAGATCAGGTTGTGTGACGGTTTATTCCATGCTCAGTCTTCGTAGACTTAGATGGATAGGAGATGTTAGGAGGATGGATGATGGTAGAATACCAAAGGACATCTTTTTTGGTGAATTACAGATGGGTAAGAGATCTCAGGGTCGGCCTCTACTACAATACAAAGATGTGTGTAAGCGGGACATGATTGATACAAGCATTGATAATCCACATTGGGAGCAAGTCGCCGCTGAAAGTGTTGCATGGAGGGCAACTATCAGAAATGGAGTAAAGACAAAGGAGAAAATGATTACAGATAAAGCACACATAAAGCGTGAGGGACGTAAGATGGTGCATGATGGTGGGAATGACCATGTTTTCACATGCATCCACTGTAGGCAAACATTTACAGCGCGAACTGCCCTTGTCAGCCACACTCGCCACCGCCATGGGTTGTAGTTATTAAGCCTTTTTAAAGCACAATGTACCAAACTATCGTCTGTCAAGACGGAAAGATGCCAATGTATCTGTATGTCAGTGGAGATATGTAATCATCATTTGACCACGTATCTGTACGTCAGTAGAGGTATGTACTCATCATTTGACCACGTATCTCTGCGTCAATGAAGATATTTGCTAACATAATCATTTGACCACCTATCTGTGTGTGAACAAAGAAGAGAAAGACACAAAAGGTTGCACAAATATTTGTCAGGCGCACATCGCTATCTCCCATCATGTGCGTATTAGAAAACAAAATAAGATGAAAGAAATAGAGACCTGTTGACACAAGATAAATAGTTACTAACACTCCAATGTAACAGCAACAACTACATGTCACGTGCTGTATGCCGCGTGCAGCTTATGCTTGCTACAGTTTGCCGAAGCCGCCGCTATACACTGTATAAAACCCTTCCCTGTCTGACACAGTAGAGAGGTACAAGGGAGTGACTGTGTGTCTTTCGCTGACGGAGATTGTATTGGGAAGGTTCTACGTCTAATAGAATGTGGAGACAATACGTTTCTCGTGATCATCATCATCATCATGTACAATATCGATAGGCGCGGGCGGTCACTTTTCGCCATCTCACACGATCACCAAAGTCGTGGATCAGCTCAATGTTCTTGTCCCGACCATGCCATATTGTCAAGCCATCCAGGTATTTACTTCTCTGCCTTCACTTTGTTCATTTCCCCTCAATCTTGCCAGTTGCCACCAAGTTCTCTATTTTATTTCTTCTCATAACATGACTAGAAATGTACGACTTTCTACGTCTTCTTTCTCTAACAAGTTTACGGTTTTCATTTGCCTCTTGTAGGAATCGCTCATTGGCTTTAATGCCCGTCCATGGTATTCTTTGTATTCCTGTGATACAAGGCAATACTTGCTTATCCTGTTCAATTCCTCAGTTCTGTTGTACATCTTCCATTTGGCTGTACTCAAGCAGACCTACTGACGTTCGATGGGTAGTTAAACTGTCCTTGTGTTTGTGTCACACAGGTCGTAATGTGCCGCTGGGACAGCCGACAAAGCATTACACTATCGTTGTGTTTGTGTCACACAGGTCGTAATGTGGCGCTGAGACAGCCGACAAAGTATTACATTATCCTTGTGTTTGTGTCACACAGGTCGTAATGTGGCGCTGAGACAGCCGACAAAGTATTACACTATCCTTGTGTTTGTGTCACACAGGTCGTAATGTGGCGCTGAGACAGCGACAAAGTATTACACTATCCTTGTGTTTGTGTCACACAGGTCGTAATGTGGCGCTGAGACAGTCCGACAAAGTATTACACTATCCTTGTGTTTGTGTCACACAGGTCGTAATGTAGGCGCTGAGACAGCCGACAAAGTATTACAATTATCCTTGTGTTTGTGTCACACAGGTCGTAATGTGGCGCTGAGACAGCCGACAAAGTATTACATTATGTCACCGTAATGTGGCGCTGAGACAGCCGACAAAGTATTACATTATCCTTGTGTTTGTGTCACACAGGTCGTAATGTGGCGCTGAGACAGCCGACAAAGTATTACATTATCCTTGTGTTTGTGTCACACAGGTCGTAATGTGGCGCTGAGACAGCCGACAAAGTATTACATTATCCTTGTGTTTGTGTCACACAGGTCGTAATGTGGCGCTGAGACAGCGGACAAGTATTACACTATCCGTGTGTTTGTGTCACACAGGTCGTAATGTGGCGCTGAGACAGCGGACAAAGTATTACACTATCCTTGTGTTTGTGTCACACAGGATCGTAATGTGGCGCTGAGACAGCCGACAAAGTATTACACTATCCTTGTGTTTGTGTCACACATGTCGTAATGTGGCGCTGAGACAGCGGACAAAGTATTACACTATCCTTGTGTTTGTGTCACACAGGTCGTAATGTGGCGCTGAGACAGCGGACCAAGCAGTCCAGCACATACTCGGAGACGTCATCCAACACCAGCAACATCCCCGTCAACTTCACGGCCGACAGGGCAGTGGACGGAAGCACGTCCATGGACTTCTACACGGGCAATAGTTGCTCCAAAACACAGCCCGGAGAGGCCAACATCAGCTGGTCCGTGAACTTCCTGCAGCCACAGGTCATCAATAGATATGTCCTGTACAACGTGCTCGGTGAGTGTCCAGAATGTTCTATGTCCTGTAAAACATGAATCTCCAGAATGTTCTATGTCCTGTAAAACATGCAAGGTGAGTCTCCATAATGTTCTATGTCCTGTAAAACATGCAAGGTGAGGCACCAGAATGTTCTATGTCCTGTACAATATGCTAGGTGAGTGTCCAGAATGTTCTGTATGGACACCTCCAAGAAAGATCCGACCTGGCTATATCTCAACAACCTGATGACGTCATAGTACATTAACCTCTTTTTGAGTTATTTGTCCTTACCCCTTAAATAACTGCCCTTGAGTTATCTTTCCTTGACCCTTATATAACTGCCCTTGAGTTATCTGTCCTTGTCCCTTACATTGCTGCCCTTGAGTTATCTTTCCTGGACACTTACATTGCTGCCCTTGATTTATCTGTCCTTGACCCACCTGGCTGCTGGTTGTTTGTAGTTCCAAGTCTCCACACAGCTGGCTGCTGGTTGTAGTTCTGAGATCCCGTGTCACCCAGCTATATGCCGCTTACACTTTAATGACCTAGTTTCACACAAATGTGTTTGGGCTTCCATTCGTTGACGCAGCTTCACTTAACTGTGTCCGGACCGCCAGCCTTCCGTCAGCTTCACTTTGCTGCCCATTACCAGTGTCCCTCGCCATCAGTCGAACCCACTCCGACTTCAGAGGTCATTTACGTCCCAACGTCATCTACATCCCCACGTCATGTACATTCCCACGTCATGTACATCCCCACGTTAAGGACGCCGACGATGTGGCGAAGTGGTTACGAACGCGATTCGTAATCCCGGATACCGCATTCGAAACACGCTGCATGCTAATTGAATGGCAGGCCGCCTTGCGTTGGTTTTCATAGAATGGTATGAGCTTCAATACTTCCTAAAGGTGATATGCTCTAACTATGGGTTGTCAACCCCTACAGGTCACATGTTCTAATTATGGGTTGTCAACCCCTACAGGTCACATGATCTAACTATGGGTTGTCAACCCCTACAGGTCACATGCTGTAACTATGGGTTGTCAACCCCTACAGCTCATATGCTCTAACTATGGGTTGTCAACCCCTACAGGTGATTGATTGATTGATTGATTGATTTAGGAACCGACATCACAGCATTCGGGACATTCCCATAAGCGCTCCGTCTCCATCCTCAGCAGCCAGCGAAGAGTTCCAACACTAATAGTTCCAGTAGCAATCTGATTATATGTCCGTCTCGCCTTTCCTCCGAGCGCCGAGCGTCGGCCAGATCCCCTCGTCACACCTCGTTGTCTCATTCTTACCAGACCATGGTGCTCCATCTGCTCCTCCGAGGTGTACACGTGCTCCCACAAGGCCGCAACCACGTCTGCCTTGTCATGCATCAATACTCCACCAAATTTTGCCGAGCCAGCCAATCTGTCCGCCTGTTCATTCCCCAGCACACCGGCATGCCCAGGAGAAAAGATCCAGGTGATGCTTGCTACCCGTGACCTCCGAAGCGAAGCAAGCCACTCTGCACGAAGCCTACCTGTTCTCACCCTTCTCAGCATGCTTTCTGAGTCAGTTACAATCACAATGTGTGTATGTATCGTGTTTTCTATCCAGCGGAAAGCTGCACTGACCGCCTCCACCTCCATTCTTAAGCTAGATGTAGTGTTATCATACGCCAGGCTCTCCTGCACCAAACGCCGACCATTAGTTTTTGCCAAGAACCCCCAGGCACTTCTCCTACCTCTCAACACTGACCCATCCGTGTAGATAATCACATCACCCGGGCGAGAATTTTCCTGAATTAGTTGCTGAATTTCCACTTCCGTGGCCCCTGCTGGCCACTCCCTGCACTCTACAGGTCAAATGATCTAACTATGGGATGTCAACCCCTACAGGTCACATGTTCTAACTATGGGATGTCAACCCCTACAGGTCAGGGGGAGCGGCTGAATCAGTTCCTCATCACCAGCTACGGTGCCAGTGGCAACGCGGTCTTCCACCACGCAGACAACACCTCGGCCACCAACCTGAGCGTTTTTACCGTCAACTCTCCAAGGGTCACTGACCTCATATCCCAGGTCACCATCCGCACTAACAACCCCGTCCGAGTGCTTGTCTTGTGTGAGGTGGAGATATATGGAGGTAAGTCTGTCTGTGTGAGGTGGAGATATATGGAGGTAAGTCTGTGTGAGGTGGAGATATATGGAGGTAAGTCTGTTGTGAGGTAGAGATATATGGAGGTAAGTCTGTGTGAGGTGGAGATATATGGAGGTAAGTCTGTGTGAGGTGGAGATATATGGTGGTAAGTCTGTTGTGAGGTGGAGATATATGGAGGTAAGTCTGTGTGAGGTGGAGATATATGGAGGTAAGTCTGTGTGAGGTGGAGATATATGGAGGTAAGTCTGTGTGAGGTGGAGATATATGGTGGTAAGTCTGTGTGAGGTGGAGATATATGGAGGTAAGTCTGTGTGAGGTGGAGATATATGGAGGTAAGTCTGTGTGAGGTGGAGATATATGGAGGTAAGTCTGTGTGAGGTGGAGATATATGGAGGTAAGTCTGTGTGAGGTGGAGATATATGGAGGTAAGTCTGTGTGAGGTGGAGATATATGGAGGTAAGTCTGTCTGTGTGAGGTGGAGATATATGGAGGTAAGTCTGTCTGTGTGAGGTGGAGATATATGGAGGTAAGTCTGTGTGAGGTGGAGATATATGGAGGTAAGTCTGTGTGAGGTGGAGATATATGGAGGTAAGTCTGTGTGTGTGAGGTGGAGATATATGGTGGTAAGTCTGTGTGAGGTGGAGATATATGGAGGTAAGTCTGTGTGAGGTGGAGATATATGGAGGTAAGTCTGTGTGAGGTGGAGATATATGGAGGTAAGTCTGTGTGAGGTGGAGATATATGGTGGTAAATTTGTATATGTGAGGTGGAGATATATGGTGGTAAATTTGTATGTGTGAGGTGGAGATATATGGTGGTAAGTCTGTATGAGGTGGAGATATATGGTGGTAAATCTGTGTGAGGTGGAGATATATGGTGGTAAGTCTGTGTGAGGTGAATGTATATTCTGATAAATCAATGTGAGGTGGAGATATATGGTGGTAAGTCTGTTAGAGGTTTAGATATATGTTGGTAAGTCTGTGTGAGGTGGAGATATATGGTAGTAAGTCTGTGTGAGGTTTGGATATATGTTGGTAAGTCTGTGTGAGGTGGAGATATATGGTAGTAAGTCTGTGTGAGGTTTTGATATATGTTGGTAAGTCTGTGTGAGGTGGAGATATATGGTGGTAAGTCTGTGTGAGGTTTAGATATATGTTGGTAAGTATATGTGAGGTGGAGATATACGGTGGTAAGTCTGTGTGAGGTGGAGTCATATTGTGGTAAATCTGTGTGAGATGGAGATATATGGTGGTAAGTCTGTGTGAGGTTTAGATATATGTTGGTAACTCTGTGTGAGGTTTAGATATATGTTGGTATGTCTGTGTGAGGTGGAGATATATGGTGGTAAATCTGTGTGAGGTGGATGTATATTCTGGTAAATCATTGTGAGGTGGAGATATATGGTGGATAAGTCTGTATGAGGTGGATATATATGGTGGTAAATCTGTGTGAGGTGGAGTCATATGGTGGTAAATCTGTGTGGGGTGGAGATATAAGATGATAAGTATGTGTAAGGTGGAATTATATAGTGATAAGTCTGTTGGGGTGGAGATATATAGTGGTAAGTATGTCTGAGATTGAGATTTATGGTGGTAAATCTGTCCTAGACGGATATATGTGGTGGTAAGTCTGTGTGGGGTGGAAATATGTGGTGGTAAGTTTGTGTGGGGTGGAGATAAATGGTGGTAAGTCAGTCTGTGTGTGTATGAAAGATAGAGGTGTATGGTGGTAAGTATGTCTGTGTGAGTTGGGGCTATTGTATGGTAGGACTGTTTGTCTGTGTGAGGTGAGACATATGGTGGTAAGTCTGTCTGTGTGACATAGAGATTAATGGTGGTAAGCCTGTCTGTGTGTATGTGTGTCTGTGTGAAGAGGAGATAAATGGTTGTAAGTCTGTCAGTGTGTTTGTGGGAAGAGTAGTAACATGGTGGTATATCTGTGTGGGAAGTGGGGATAGACTTTGGTAAGTCTATCTGTGTGTCTGTGTGAAGAGGAGATATAAGGTGGTAAATCTGTGTGTCCGTGTGTATGCTGTATCAGATACTGTATTCTCTGTACACACTACTGTATCACATACTGTACTCTCTGTACACACTGCTGTATCACATACTGTACTCTCTGTACACACTGCTGTATCACATTTTGTACTCTCTGTACACACTGCTGTATCATATACTGTACTCTCTGTACACACTGCTGTATCACATACTGTACTCTCTGTACACACTGCTGTATCACATTTTGTACTCTCTGTACACACTGCTGTATCACGTACTGTACTCTCTGTACACACTGCTGTATCACATACTGTACTCTCTGTACACACTGCTGTATCACATATTGTACTCTCTGTACACACTGCTGTATCATATACTGTACTCTCTGTACACACTGCTGTATCACATACTCTACTCTCTGTACATACTGCTGTATCATATACTGTACTCTCTGTACACACTGCTGTATCACATACTGCACTCTCTGTACACACTGCTAATTCACATACTGTACTCTCTGTACACACTGCTGTATCACATACTGTACTCTCTGTACACACTGCTGTATCACATACTGTACTCTCTGTACACACTGCTATATCACATACTGTACTCTCTGTACACACTGCTGTATCACATACTGTACTCTCTGTACACACTGCTGTATCACATACTGTACTCTCTGTACACACTGCTGTATCACATACTGCACTCTCTTTACACACTGCTGTATCACATACTGTACTCTCTGTACACACTACTGTATCACATACTGCACTCTCTGTACACACTGCTAATTCACATACTGCACTCTCTGTACACACTGCTGTATCACATACTGTACTCTCTGTACACACTGCTGTATCACATACTGTACTCTCTGTACACACTGCTATATCACATACTGTACTCTCTGTACACACTGCTGTATCACATACTGTACTCTCTGTACACACTGCTGTATCACATACTGTACTCTCTGTACACACTGCTGTATCACATACTGCACTCTCTTTACACACTGCTGTATCACATACTGTACTCTCTGTACACACTACTGTATCACATACTGTACTCTCTGTACACACTGCTGTATCACATACTGTGGACATGCAGGGAGCCAGTGGTCCACGTATGGTCTTTACCCATTTCTGGAAAGTCTTCAGTAAACTGTGCCTTGTGTTCACAGATTCCGGTTGCCAGACGGGACGGTTCGGACGTGAGTGTGAGCTCAAGTGTGAGTGTGATCGTGGTAGGCCGTGTTTTGCCAGCATGGGTCAGTGTCCTGACGGGTGTGCTCCTGGCTTCGATGGAGTGTCCTGTGATAAAAGTGGGTCAAGCTTTGTTATATAACTTCACATTTGTACACGGCATATCTTATCAACACATCACAGCAATATATTTCATGTCGTCAACATAACATATTTCATCAACATACATAATCAATATATCATATCAATACGTCAAATTTCATCAACATATCTTATCAACATAACACAACAGTATGTCACATCAACGTAACTGAGCTTATCAACAAAACATCTACATATTTCATGTCTTTTTCATCAAAATATCTCATCTTATCAATATATCTCCTTTTACTAACACATTTCGTTTCATCAACATATCTGCTTTCTTCGGGTATATAATCAACATTATTACATAAACATATAACATCTCAACAACATAGATCATCTCACAAACATAACCCATCATCATAACCCATCAATATAGATGATCTCATCAACATAGAACATTTCATCAACATTGATCATTTCATCAATATAGATCGTCCCATCAACATAACCCATCAACATAGATCATCTCAGCAGAGATTCATCAAAGAGAACAAACTGAAGTATCTGGGGATCACATTTGACAGACGGTAATGACAAGATCTCAAAAGGGACTCAGTGCAATTAAAACTATGACTGCAATGGTCACAGAGCAGAGAATGCTTTTCACACTATACCAGTACTTGATCCTCTCATTGGTTGATTATGGATTAGGTCTGCTCACTGTCTCAGAGAGTCAGCTGGTGAATTTAGAGCGCATACAGAACGAAGCTTTGCGGGTCATTCTGGGATGCACTAGAGACACCCCAAAGTGATCCTTGGTCTGCCGAGTGTTGCTGGTAGGCTCAAGGTGATGCAGGCGAAGGCATACCTCAGAATAGCTGCAGACACAGACCACCCACTGCATGAGGCGCTGGACGCAGTTAAGGGTCAGCGACTGATAAGAGGGAAATCATGGATGGCTCAGGCAGAGGATACGATCAGACAGGTGTGCCGCTTGGAGAACATTAGGCGGGGAGAGGAGTGGGTCAGAGTGCCAGCGGAGCAGTCAGAATTGTGCAGAGTTATAATCACATTAAGCCGGGAGTGCAGGGAGTGGCCAGCAGGGGCCACGGAAGTGGAAATCCAGCAACTAATTCAGGACAATGTTCACTCGGGTGATGTGATTATCTACACAGATGGTTCGGTGTCAAGAGGTGAGAGAAGTGGCTGGGGGTTCATAGCTAAAGCTAATGGTCGATGTTTGGGGCAGGAGAGCCTGGCATATGATACCACAACATCCAGCTTAAGAATGGAGGTGGAGGCGGTCACTGCGGCTCTCCGCTGGATGGAGAATACGACACACACACACACACACACACACACACACACACACACACACACACACACACACACACACATCGTGATTGTAACTGACTCAGAAAGCATGCTGACGAGGGTGAGGACGGGCAGGCTTCGTGCGGAGTGGCTTGCTTCGCTTCGGAGGTCACGGGTGACAAGCATCGCCTGGATCTTTTCTCCGGGGCATGCCGGTGTGCTGGGAAATGAACAGGCGGACAGATTGGCTGGCTCTGCAGAACTTGGTGGAGTATTGATGCATGACAAGGCAGACGTGGTTGCGGCCTTGTGGGAGCACGTGTACACCTCGGAGGAGCAAATGGATTACCATGGTCTGGCAAAAATGAGACAGCGAGGAGTGCCGAGAGGGATCTGGCCGATGCTCAACGCTCAGAGGAAAGGCGAGACGGACATATAATCAGATTGCTACTGGCACTATTAGTGTTGGAACTCTTCGCTGGCTGCTGAGGATGGGGACGGAGCGCTTATGGGAATGCCCCGAATGCTGTGATGTCGGTTCCTAAATCAATCAATCAATCAATCATAGATCATCTCATCAACATAACCCATCAACATAGATCATCTCATTAATATAGATAATCCCATCAACATAGATCATCTCATCATCATAGATCATCCCATCAACATAACCCATCAACAATACCCATCAACATAGATCATCTCATCAACATAACCCATCAACATAACCCATCAACATAATTCATTAATCTAACCCATAAACATAACCCACCGACATAACCCATCAACATAACTCATCAACATATATCATCAACATAACCCACCAACATACCCCACCAACACAAGAGACAAAGAAACAGACACACAACCCAGCTAGAATGACGTCCATATTTCAGTGTGCCCGCTGGGATCCTATGGCCAAGGATGCGGCTTCTTCTGCAGCCCGGACTGTGGCAAATCATGGCTGCGAGGCATCAGGACATGCCACCACGTCAACGGCTCTTGTATGCTGGGCTGCTCACCAGGCTTCTCTGACCCATTTTGTTCTACAGGTGCACATCATTACAGTTTCATCTGTTTCTACCATCTCAAACACTGATCTAGTAATGATATTCGTGTGACAATATCTGTTTCTACCATCTCAAACACTGATCTTGTAATGATATTCGTGTGACAATATCTGTTTCTACCATCTCACACACTGATCTTGTAGTGATATCTGTGTGACAATATCTGTTTCTACCATCTCACACACTGATCTTGTAGTGATATCTGTGTGAAAATATCTGTTTCTACCATCTCATACACTGATCTTGTAATGATATTCGTGTGACAATATCTGTTTCTACCATCTCAAACACTGATCTTGTAATGATATTCGTGTGACAATATCTGTTTCTACCATCTCAAACACTGATCTTGTAATGATATTCGTGTGACAATATCTGTTTCTACCATCTCAAACACTGATCTTGTAGTGATATTCGTGTGACAATATCGGTTTCAACCATCTCAAACACTGATATTGTTGTGATATTCGTGTGACAATATCTGTTTCTACCATCTCAAACACTGATCTTGTAATGATATTCATGTGACAATATCTGTTTCTACCACCTCAAACACTGATCTTGTAGTGATATTCGTGTGACAATATCTGTTTCTACCATCTCAAACACTGATCTTGTAGTGATATTCGTGTGACAATATCTGTTTCTACCATCTCAAACACTGATCTTGTAGTGATATTCGTGTGACAATATCTGTTTTCTACCATCTCAAACACTGATCTTGTAATGATATTCGTGTGACAATATCTAGTCCATGCCAGGCTGTAAATATCATCATTGTAACTGTTGCTCCATGAGATGTGTTTGAGAGTATTGTCTTCACACGTGAGGTGTGTTTGAGAGAATTGTCTTCACACGTGAGGTGTGTTTGAGAAAATTGTCTTCACACGTGAGGTGTGTTTGAGAGAATTGTCTTCACACGTGAGGTGTGTTTGAGAGAATTGTCTTCACACGTGAGGTGTGTTTGAGAGAATTGTCTTCACACGTGAGGTGTGTTTGAGAGAATTGTCTTCACACGTGAGGTGTGTTTGAGAGAATTGTCTTCATACGTGAGGTGTGTTTGAGAGAATTGTCTTCATACGTGAGGTGTGTTTGAGAGAATTGTCTTCACACGTGAGGTGTGTTTGAGAGAATTGTCTTCACACGTGAGGTGTGTTTGAGAGAATTGTCTTCACACGTGAGGTGTGTTTGAGAGAATTGTCTTCACACGTGAGGTGTGTTTGAGAGAATTGTCTTCACACGTGAGGTGTGTTTGAGAGAATTGTCTTCACACGTGAGGTGTGTTTGAGAGAATTGTCTTCACACGTGAGGTGTGTTTGAGAGAATTGTCTTCACACATGTGGCGTGGACATCCAAACTTGTGTCCACCAATGCGACCATGGGTAGAAGTGAAACATAGCCATACAGTGACCTTGTTCATCGGAGTACAATACATGACCTGGTCCAGTGCAATGTATGACCTGGTTCATTAGAGTACAATTCATGATCCATAGATTGCCACATACTGGCCTAGTTCAATAAAATGCATATTCTATAAATAAAGTCTATAAACTAGCACACATAAATTGTCTATAAACTAGCACTTCTATGATATCTCTACGATCTCACACACACACACACACACACACACACACACACACACACACGCGCGCGCGCGCGCGCCCACACACACAGACACACACACAATTACAAACACACACATACACATACACTGTGTGTCTATTATACAATCACACACACTCACACGAAGTCTCTATAAACTAGCATATCTATGATATCATCTATACAATCACACACACACACACACACACACACACACACACACACACACACACACACACACACACTCTGTGTCTATAAACTAGTACATCTATGATGATGTATGGTCCCCTCTGTAACAACCACCAAGCCCGGCTCCGTGGCTCTAATGTTACAGACGCTTACTCGCGTTCGAAAAACAACTGCAGACGATTTTGCAGCAAACCGCCTAGCGTTGGTGTTTTACGACTTGGTTGTTCAGAAAACAATGGCAAACTACTGACCGTAAACTTGCCAAGCGATCACAACCGCAAAACATGCTGGTGTTGACTGCTACGTCCTGTAAAGCAAATACAATTAACTGTTATTTTATCAACCATCAGACACCAGTAGTCAGTCCACGTATAACACGGTGGTGGGCACCTCCATCCCCGCCATCATCCTACTGCTGCTGTTTACGTGTCTGCTGGCGGTCTTCCTGAAGAGAGGCTTACTAAAGAAGTCGAAACCTGTGGTTGTGAAAACACGTGTCCCGCCCACTCCAACCACACCACAAGAGAATCCAGGTCAGGATTGGGTGTTGTGTTTGATCGCTAGATTTTGTTGATTGGTTGGTCAACCAGGATTGGGTGTTGTGTTTGATCGCTAGATTTTGTTGATTGGTTGGTCAACCAGGATTGGGTGTTGTGTTTGATCGCTAGATTTTGTTGATTGGTTGGTCAACCAGGATTGGGTGTTGTGTTTGATCGCTAGATTTTGTTCATTGATTGGTCAACCAGGATTGGGTGTTGTGTTTGATCGCTAGATTTTGTTCATTGATTGGTCAACCAGGATTGGGTGTTGTGTTTGATCGCTAGATTTTGTTCATTGATTGGTCAACCAGGATTGGGTGTTGTGTTTGAGCGGTAAATTGTGTTGATTGGTTGATCAGCGATGATTGGAGGTTGTGTGGTCGTTAGATTTTGTTCATTGATTGGTCAACCAGAGAATTCGTTTCAGGATTGGGCAGTGTTGGTCGTTAGCTTTTGTTGATTGATTGGTCAAACAAAGAATCCAGGTCAAGTTTGGGTGTTGTGTGGATGTTAGCTTGTATTGATTAATTGGTCAACCCTTTGAAGACTGTAACTGTGGTGTGGTGACTTCCGTCGCATGCATGGTGGACAGAGCAGGCTGTTGTGAGGCGTATAAAATGCTACTCTGGACCACACGCGGCGCCAGCAATCTTGGTGCTGATGTTAAGGAACGCCTGCAAGACTTCCTCCAGATGTCCACGTCGTACACCAAGGGTAGATGGCCATCACTGGCCTAAACCAAACTAGCAGGGGGTCACGGAGCTGTTGACCTCTAGAGATCCAGGGATTAGAATCGCATCTGACACTCATCAGCACATCCCTAAATCATGCGTAAACGATGTCCGTTGAGCGTGCACCCTATTAAATTGACACAGTGGCTCTAATGTCAGCCATATTCAATTCCTACTAGATGTCAGGTTCAAATGCCCATCGATCGAAAATCCCATTAAATGACATCTCAGGTCAAACATAGCGCGTGGATGTCATCAAAGTCCAAAATCTGCCAGCTGCAACCATGTGACCCCCGAAGGTGCAGTCTGGGATGCACGGAGGCTCAATAAACAGAAGCAGCCATGTGCAGGACGTGGCAATTCCTTGGGCCAGCCCAGTATCAGAGCGTCATGTGTCGGCTCTGCACTTATGGAAGCCTCCTTGCGGGAATGGTCCATGGTCTGCCCCTGTCTTCCCTTGCGGGCCGATCGGCATGCATATGGCTGTCCCAAAACGGGCCAGTGGTGTGTCAGCAGTGGTAGAGAGACACAGACGACGCTAAAATCTCCTGTTTGCGGGAAGACTAATCCGGTCAACAAACGTCCGCAGAGGTCGGATGTGTCGATCAAAAAGGGAAAATACCGCAACTCTTCTGTAAACTGACACAGTGCAATTAAGTGCCCCCCCCCCCCAAAAAAAAAAAAAAATAAATAAAATCGGACGAATGACGACGACAAGAAGAAGAAGAAGAAGAAGAAGAAGAAGAAGAAGAAGAAGAAGAAGAAGAAGAAGAAGAAGAAGAAGAAGAAGAAGAAGAAGAAGAAGGCGAAGGAGGGGGAAGAATTGTACTGTATTGTCCTCTACAGTTGGGTGCAGATGCTCTGAGCCATGAAACAGGCTTGTGTGGCTCTGTGTGAGGTTGGCCCAGAAATCTTTCTCCTAACTCTCTACCAGACTGCCATCTGCTCAACTCTCTACCAGACTGCCATCTCCTCAACTCTCTACCAGACTGCCATCTCCTCAACTCTCTACCAGACTGCCATCTCCTCAACTCTCTACCAGACTGTCATCTCCTCAACTCTCTACCAGACTGCCATCTCCTCAACTCTCTACCAGACTGCCATCTCCTCAACTCTCTACCAGACTGCCATCTGCTCAACTCTCTACCAGACTGTCATCTCCTCAACTCTCTACAGACTGTCATCTCCTCAACTCTCTACCAGACTGCCATCTCCTCAACTCTCTACCAGACTGCCATCTCCTCAACTCTCTACCAGACTGCCATCTCCTCAACTCTCTACCAGACTGCCATCTCCTCAAACTCTCTACCAGACTGCCATCTCCTCAACTCTCTACCAGACTGCCATCTCCTCAACTCTCTACCAGACTGCCATCTCCTCAACTCTCTACCAGACTGCCATCTCCTCAACTCTCTACCAGACTGCCATCTCCTCAACTCTCTACCAGACTGCCATCTCCTCAACTCTCTACCAGACTGCCATCTGCTCAACTCTCTACCAGACTGTCATCTCCTCAAACTCTCTACCAGACTGTCATCTCCTCAACTCTCTACCAGACTGTCATCTCCTCAACTCTCTACCAGACTGCCATCTGCTCAACTCTCTACCAGACTGCCATCTCCTCAACTCTCTACCAGACTGTCATCTCCTCAACTCTCTACCAGACTGCCATCTGCTCAACTCTCTACCAGACTGCCATCTCCTCAACTCTCTACCAGACTGCCATCTCCTCAACTCTCTACCAGACTGCCATCTCCTCAACTCTCTACCAGACTGCCATCTCCTCAACTCTCTACCAGACTGTCATCTCCTCAACTCTCTACCAGACTGTCATCTCCTCAACTCTCTACCAGACTGCCATCTCCTCAACTCTCTACCAGACTGTCATCTCCTCAACTCTCTACCAGACTGCCATCTGCTCAACTCTCTACCAGACTGCCATCTCCTCAACTCTCTACCAGACTGCCATCTCCTCAACTCTCTACCAGACTGCCATCTCCTCAACTCTCTACCAGACTGCCATCTCCTCAACTCTCTACCAGACTGCCATCTCCTCAACTCTCTACCAGACTGCCATCTCCTCAAACTCTCTACCAGACTGCCATCTCATCAACTCTCTAACCAGACTGTCATCTCCTCAACTCTCTACCAGACTGCCATCTCCTCAACTCTCTACCAGACTGCCATCTCCTCAACTCTCTACCAGACTGCCATCTCCTCAACTCTCTACCAGACTGCCATCTCCTCAACTCTCTACCAGACTGTCATGACCAGCTATTGTGTCACTGCCAGATGTGTGACCAGCTTTGTGTGTCACTGTCAATTGTGTGACCAGCTATTTGTGTCACTGTCAGATGTGTGACCAGCTATTGTGTCACTGTCAGATGTGTGACCAGCTATTTGTGTCACTGTCAGATGTGCGACCAGCTATTTGTGTCACTGTCAGATGTGTGACCAGCTATTTGTGTCACTGTCAGATGTGTGACCAGCTATTTGTGTCACTGTCAGATGTGTGACCAGCTATTTGTGTCACTGTCAGATGTGCGACCAGCTATTTGTGTCACTGTCAGATGTGTGACCAGCTATTTGTGTCACTGTCAGATGTGTGACCAGCTATTTGTGTCACTGTCAGATGTGTGACCAGCTATTGTGTCACCGTCAGATGTAGTACCAGCTTTTTGTGTCACTGTCAAATGTGTGACCAGCTATTGTGTCACTGTCAAATGTGTGACTAGCTATTGTGTCACCGTCAGATGTGTGACTAGCTATCTATGTCACTGTCAAATGTGTGACTAGCTATTTGTGTCACTTTCAGACAATGAAGATACGAGCCCAGACGAGAGCCGTGTATCAATTCACGAGGAGGAGATCGAAGAAATCAAGGAGATCGAGGATGACGAACCCGAACCAGATGCTGGTGCCCCACAAGAAAAAGAACCGAACCCTGCGTAGTCACTGGCTTCAGGAGATAGTGTCTAGATGTCACGACATCTGTGGCTTTGTCAATACTTCATTGATAGCATGAATGCTTTGTTGAGATGTCTATAGTTAGAACAGAATGTTTGAAATGTTGCATCAATGAACTAGAAAACTTCAAATACAGGTATTTATTCATACTTGAAATACTTGTGTTGCAGTAAATATTTGAAATCTTGATGCTGAAGTGAACTATTTGAAATCTTGATGCTGAAGTGAAATATTTGAAATCTTGATGCTGCATTGAAATATTGGAAATCTTGATGCTGCATTGAAATATTTGAAATCTTGATGCTGCAGTGAAATATTAAAAATTATTCTTGCTGCATTGACATTCTTGAAATACCAATAGCTGGGATCAGAGTCCTTGGATGACTAAAGCTGCAGTTTTTTTTTTGGGGGGGGGGGGGGGGGGGGGAATGGGGGGGGGGGGATTCGCATATCCTTTACATGACATCATTGTCAACATCAGCATCTTTCAGCTGATTGTTGATTTCTTGGCAAGAATACGCTCAGTTGTTTGCCATTGCTTTCTGAGCGACTAGCTCACATACCCCATAAGTTACCGACACGGAGAGAACCGCTACCGATTCTCGCGTAACGTCACGTTACTTAAGAGAGTATACGAGATTACGGAGAAAATCGTGTAATATGTAGACCAGGGAGACCGGCAAAGCTGCAGTAGAGTATGTAAAATACTGATAGTTACACGGGAATAAAGTGAAATATTTAAGTCTGGTATAAACTGCTCGAGATAGTACATAGGAAAGCTGAATATCATTCATAATTCATATCTGGGTAGAAATACATGCATTAAACATATATAGGTAGGATTACATGAACAAATGAACTTTTATTTCGAAGATTTACGACAATCATACATGTTACGTTCAATTGTACACACTTAGAACAGACAATCATACATGCCACTTACAATTGTACACATGGAGAACAGGCAATCATACATGCCACGTTTAATTGTACGAATGTAGGACAGACAATCATATAGCAACGTACAATTGTACACACGGAGAATCCACAATCATACAGCCACGTCCAATTGTACACATGGAGAATAGACAATCCAATTCCAATTAAAATTCCAACTTTTCAAAATAAAAAATTCCAAATTCGGCCTCGTTCAACCTGCCTCTTCAGTTGTAGTTATTGTTGAGGTCCGTGGCTTTTGTGGGTTTATTCACCCTAACTCTTGTCTTGTGCTCTCTTACGAGCGAGTCCTTTCTCGGACTGGTTATATTGGTTTGTGTCTGTGCTTGAGGGATGGTCGGCGGCTATCCTTTGTTCCGTCTCTGGCGGTTTCTTTTGTTAGTGAAGGCTCCTGGCTAGTTTGGCTTGACTGGTTGCAGTTCTTAAAAGGACTTTTTATTTGTTTGGTTTTTGCCTCATTTTTGTGTATTTTCTGTAGGAGCTTTTCTACGTTTCCATTTCCCTCCTTGCGCCTGTTTTCTTCTTGGAGTTTGAGTTTCTGTTGCCATTCGAATTTTTTCCTCTGTGGTCAGACATGGGACGATCTCTCCTTCATCTATATAGTATTTCCATGGGTGATCTTCATTCTCGTATAAATCTGGTTTTCAGCGATACGGAAGGGCATTGGTTTCCCCTTGATTTTCGTGTACTTCTTTGCTTTTTCTTCCATGCGCCTTCTGTATTCCTTGACCTGAGTTCGATGTGTCCTCATTATCTCCGCGAATTCTTCATCTGTAAATAGAGGCGGTATTCGGGGCGTCCTCTCTGTCGTCGTCAGACTGCTCATCTCGGTTTTCTTCGGATGTCTGGCTGATATTGGCTTCCCTTTGGCTGTTTCTGGCGTCGTGGTTGGGCTGCTTGCTTCGCTTGCGATTCAGGCTCGGTCTCCTGGTTTTCATCTTGCGGTTTCTCTGTAATTTCTTGTACGGCTTCCTGTTGTTTTGTTTCAGAATATTTCCATGTCAGCTTTATGTAGTTCTCGCTCTGATTTACTGGTTTGTAGGATTTCTTCGTTCTCCTTCTAATCCAGTGCCATATGTCTTGCTTGATGGTTTGCTGAATCTCCTTCATTTCCGCCAGTAGTTTTTCGTTGTCGCTGATCGGAGTCGGAGTCAGCAGTGCCATGACTTGTTTCTTCAGCGCGTCTGTTTTTGCAGTTGACCTCTTTCAGCTTGTGCTATACCCGTGGCTGTCTCGCCCCTTCGCATTGCTTCCTTAAATGGTGTCGTTGCAGGTACGGACAGCCCAAGTATCTTGCTCCATGCTTGCCCAGGCAGTTGGCGCACTTTCTTTTGTTGTTAGGAGCTCGGAAGGCCGTGTCCAGCTTGGCCAGCGGACACTCCTTGAAGGCGTGGTGATCGGCGCAGTAACGGCAGATTTCCGTCTTACTGCGGCATATTGCTCTGCCGGCCCTCTGGCATCTGGAACATTGGTTGACTCTAGGGATGAATCTCTCTGGCTGCTGCATTCTCTTGTTGACAGATACTGTTACCGGCATCTCGCTGCCCTCTGTCGTCACCAGGAGAATAGACAATCATACATGCGACGTTCAGTTGTACACACGGAGAATAAACAACCACAGTTGTCATGTTCGGTGTACACATGGAGAATAGACATTCACTAATAATAATAAGACAATAAATGATGACGTTGTGAACAATGATTTAATACTCAATACTAATTAGTGATACAATAAAAGATAATTAACTAAACAGTGCTAGACGATGATTTCAAAAATGGATAAATAAACAACGCTAGATGATGTGGGCGTTGTGATTGTGCAGTGACTAGCAGTCTTGCCTGCCGACTAGGATGGACTGGCCTTCGGAATCGTCACCCGCATAAAAATATTCATGTTAATCTTTCTTCTAGACGCTAACACGAGATAGATCTAGATTCTAGATAGTTAGCTTAGAGAATTTGTAATAGTACAACCACGACGCTCATACACACAGAAGAGCTATACACAGAAAAGCTATGCACAGAAGAGTTACACACAGAAGAGTTACACACAGAAGAGTTACACACAGAAGAGTTACACACAGAAGAGCTACACACAGAAGAGTTACACACAGAAGAGTTAAACACAGAAGAGTTACACACAGAAGAGTTACACACAGAAGAGCTACACACAAAAGAGCTACACGCAGAAGAGTTACACGCAGAAGAGTTACACGCAGAAGAGTTACACACAGAAGAGTTACACGCAGAAGAGCTACACACAGAAGAGTTACACGCAGAAGAGCTACGCGCAGAAGAGTTACACCCAGAAGAGTTACACACAGAAAAGTTACACACAGAAGAGTTACACACAGAAGAGTTACACACAGAAGAGTTACACACAGAAGAGTTACACACAGAAGAGTTACACACAGAAGAGTTACACACAGAAGAGCTACACACAAAAGAGCTACACGCAGAAGAGGTACACGCAGAAGAGCTACACACAGAAGAGTTACACGCAGAAGAGCTACGCGCAGAAGAGTTACACCCAGAAGAGTTACACACAGAAAAGTTACACACAGAAGAGTTACACACAGAAGAGTTACACACAGAAGAGTTACACACAGAAGAGTTACACACAGAAGAGTTACACACAGAAGAGTTACACACAGAAGAGGTACACGCAGAAGAGCTACACACAGAAGAGTTACACACAGAAGAGTTACACCCAATAAGTAAATCATAAGCTGATTGGAGATGAGAACTCTAGAAATGGAAGAAGAACTGCTAGACTAACATAATGCTGTCATGCAAGCAAAGCCGTGTGTTTTTCTGAGAGTTATAGCAGTCACTTCCTTGCTTTTGTTTTGATGTGAACTGCATTATGTATATTCTTGCTCCTATGTATGTTGATATTTCAAACAGGCACCCTCAACAGATGTTCGTAAAAACACAACACCATATATTTTCTTTCTCATGTGTTAATTCGCACTCTATATGTTTCAGACAGTCACTCTCTTGTGTTTGAAATACCCAATATGTAAATTGTCGAATGGTTCCTGTCATTTACAAGGAGATTGTAAGAGGGAAACCAATCACTGAGTGTTTATGAAAGGAACACCAGCACAGATCAGTGAAAACTGACATGTTTGTATGTACATTCGTTATCAGTATTCAGACATACAAGCTCACAATAGTTGGTGGGAAATACGGATGTGTACATGCTGTCATTATAATGTTCTTCATCAGGTCATCTACACCTCAGGGTTTGAAACTATGGTACAGCAGAGAGAGAGATGTAAATGATTCTGTCAGCTACCTAGAGCATTGACATGCACAGCCATGAGCTAGAGTGTATACCCAAGAACAGATGGATAGATCTGGCAGGCACTTTAATTGCTAAACCGTTAGCTATCTTACTAAGGGGACTTACCGGTGCTATAACTGTCCTGAGCTGAAATGCAGTTTTAAACAGTCTGTTTAAGGCAGTGGTTCTCAACCAGTGGGAAATTCCCCCAAGGGGAATATTCCTCCCACGATTGCCAGACTCATAATGGCTTCAGGCACAATATCCTAGTTTTCTGGTGAGCGTTTTGTGTGATGAAGCACAATTTTCTGGCATTCTGGTGTCGTATATTAAGTAGCAATTCTTTGTCGTTTTACTACACTATACAATTAATCTATGTATGTAAAGGTTGTGTACAAATATGGAAGAAAATAAGGATTGTCAGTATTATAGGCATATTATTTTGAATGCAACTTTTGAGGCTGAAATTTTGGAAAGGAAGGAATTCTTCTTCTTTCATTCACTGGAAAGGGAGCAATGACATTCTGACATATGATGAAAGGGTGCATGCGCCAAAAAAGGTTGAGAACCACAGGTCTAAGAAATGTTCTGTTTGAGGTGGGTTCTGTCCTCTTGAAAAAAAAAAGTCTCCCCCCCCCCCCCCGAGTTGAATTAATGGTAAGAGAGAATTGACTAAACATTAGTGAGGGCGTTAGTGTAATCACCAGGAGGTTATATGTCCTGAGAAAAGTCGGACGAGGGCATGACACCTAAGATCGTCGTCCGCTATGAGAGGCAAAGACTGGCCACTTATGTCTGTGTGCATTGAGGGCTAGCAACATGTGAATGACCCGGTACATCGCAGTCCAACAGCAGGAAACTGCCGGGCACTTGTTCTGTTTGTGCTTTTTGTTCTTAATAATAAAATTAAAATCTTTGTTAATTGATAATATATTATAATATAATATGATTTTGAAAAACAACAACGAGAAATTTCGTTATAATAAAAGATACAACGTTGAAAGAATGGTAAATGTTTCACATGATCACAATGGATGATCATAAATGCACGCCAAACATGCTTTTTGGTGATTTCCTGATCAGGAGTGTTACCATGGGACAAGGGATGATCACTCTCTGTGGCTGCTGGTTCGCCAATAATCTTCTGTCGCTGCTGGTTCGCCAGTATTCTTCTGTCGCTGCTGGTTCGCCAATAATCTTCTGTCGCTGCTGGTTCGCCAGTGTTCTTCTGTCTCTGCTGGTTCGCCAGTGTTCTTCTGTCGCTGCTGGTTCGCTAGTGTTCTTTATTCGCTGTTGTTTCGGCAGTGTTCTTATGTCGCTGCTGGTTCACTAGTGCTCTTCTGTCACTGCTGGTTCGCCAGTGTTCTTCTGTCGCTGCTGGTTCGCCAGCGTTCTTCTGTCCTATAAATAACCGTTGGTTCGCCTGCATCCCTGTTTAGTACCCAAGCCTCTGTTTCTAAGCACTATCATTGTAAATAATGAAACAATGCTCAAAGATGATACAAGAATTCTCAAAAATGATACAACATTGCTCAAAGATGATACAACATTTGCTCAAAGATGATAGAACACCGCTCAAAGATGATAGAACAATGCTCAAAGATGATATAACAATGCTCGAAGATGTTATAAAAATGCTCAAAGGTGATATAATAATGCTCAAACATTATATAAGAATGCTCAAACATGAGACAACAGTGCTGAAAGACGACAGAACAATGCTCAAAGAGGATGAAACAATGCTCAAAGACGATAGAACAATGCTCAAAGATGATGAAACAATGCTCAAAGATGATAGAACAATGCTCAAAGATGATAGAACAATGCTCAAAGATGATGAAACAATGTTCACAGACGATAGAACAATGCTCAAAGACGATAGAACAATGCTCAAAGATGATGAAACAATGCTCAAAGAGGATAGAACAATGCTCAAAGATGATGAAACAATGCTCAAAGATGATAGAACAATGCTCAAAGATGATGAAACAATGCTCAAAGATGATAGAAAAATGCTCAAAGATGATTGAAAAGTGCTCAAACATGATACAACATTGCTCACAGGTGATAGAACAGTGCTCAAAGATGATACAACAATGCTCACAGATGAAAGAACAGTGCTCAAAGATGATACAACAATTCTCATAGATGATACAACAATGCTCAAAAATGATAGTGCAGTGCTCAAAGATGATACAACAATGCTCATAGATGATACAACAATGCTCACGAATGATAGAACAGTGCTCAAAGATGATACAACATTGCTCAAAGATGGTACAGCAGTGCTCAAAGATGATACAACATTGCTCATAGATGATACAAGAATGCTCAAAGATGAAACAACAGTGCACAAATATGTTACAACACAGCTCAAAGATGATAATACAACATTGCTCAAAGATGATGAAACAATGCTCAAAGATGATACAACAATGCTCAAAGATGATAATACAACATTGCTCAAAGATGATGAAACAATGCTCAAAGATGATACAACAATGCTCAAAGATGATAATACAACATTGCTCAAAGATGATGAAACAATGCTCAAAGATGATACAACAATGCTCAAAGATGATACAACAATGCTCAAAAATAATGATGAACTGCTAATATTTTAACGAGCAAAGTTGGAGTACTCATTGACGCTGTGGCTGTAGAGCTGTAGAACCTTGTACAGCAGTCGATACTGATCCTGAAACAGGCAGAGACATACATATTTTGGGGGTTATCGTCGCCTAAATGTTTGACACATAAATATAACTCTACCAGGTTTTAATCCTTTCTTAGATCCCATTCTGAGATTAATGTGCTTCGGGGGAATCTAATTATGTCACACCCATACATCCCCCCACTCACCCCCCCCCCACACACACACACACAACACACACATACACACACACATTTCACTAATCAATAGGTCCCGTGCATACTTTGAGTGCATTAAAGAAAACCCCTGTCGACTGGGATCGTAGATAGCAGGCCATATAGGACACTGCTCTGGTAAATCATAACATTTATATGGCATACTGTTCTTCTTAGGCATCATTACACATCATATTGTCTCCGTTTGTCTTCTATCGTATCATGATAACAGTCAATTGTCTTGTGCCTTATCCTTATGACAATCATTTGTCTTGTGTCTTATCTCGATGACAGTCAATTGTCTTGAATCTTATCCTTATGACAATCATTTGTCTTGTGTCTTATCTTGATGACAATGATTTGTCTTCTGTGCTATCCTGATGACAACCAACTGTCTTGTGTCTTATCCCGATTAAAATGATTTCTCTTCTATCGTATCCCGATGACATTGAATTCTCTTCTGTATTATCTCCATGACAGTGCATTCTCTTCTGTCATATCACAATAACAGTGCATTCTCTTCTGTCTTATCCTGGTGACAGTAAGATGTCTTATGTCTTATCCGGATGACAGTCAGATGTCTTCCGTCTAACATTGATGACAATCAATACGTGTTCTTTAAGTCAACCACTTTCACAATGTCTTCAGACTTACCAACGTAGCGATGACCTGAGGTCTGATGGCCTTGACGGCCCCAACCACCAGAGGGACGGTCAAGTGATGGTCATTGTCCAGCCTGTCCAGCAGGAGGGACAGCACATACACTAGGCCGCTATACTCGGCTCCGTTTCTGGTGAGAAGAGAGACAGACAAGTGGACGATCCTTTGATAATACACAATAACAACAGTTAGCTATGTGTAACACTTGCCAAAAAGTGAGAGATAAGCACAGACACCGTGTGCATACCTTACACAGAATTCAAATCAGAAAACGTAAACCACAGGGGGAAACGTATCAATGATAATAACAAACCTCCCCCCCCCCCACCCTTTCCTGAAAAAGGAAGATAAAACTAATTTATACACAAAACATGGAATTGACGTTTCGATCATAGTAATCTTCATCAGGTACAGCACATACAGATCTAAAGAAAAAAATGAATGAGAACATTTTAATTAAAAATTACAACGTAACCAGAAAAAGCCTCATCTCATCTCATCTCATCATGTTCCAGCTTGTGCCTTGCGGTATCGAGGTGAAGTATAAACATCGCGAGAGTGCCCGCTTATGGGCTTCATATATCGATATTCCCATGGACTCTGTTATTCCCTGCGTCCATCGTTTACGTGGTCGGCCTCTTCCTCTGCTTCCCTCTGGTCTGTGCATCATTACTTGTTGTGGTATACTGGTAGTTGGTAACCTACTTGCATGGCCAAACCATTTGAATTTCTGCCTTCTAATAAAATCTAGTGCTGCTATAACCCCCACTTTAGTCCTGATTTCTTCATTTTTGATCTTATCTCTTCTTGATACATTGAGTATTCTTCTCAGAAATCTCATTTTTGTTGTTGTGATTTTTCTTTTCTCTTTTTCTGTCATTGTCCAGGTTTGGCATTGGTAGCATAGAGTTGCTAGGAAGATTGTGTTGTAAAGTATAGGTATGAAACGTTGCTAGGCCAAAGTACATACTTGGCTTATAGGAAGGCTGCGCAGAAGTTCAGTTGTCAAAAGTGTCAAAATAAGAAAATGTGCAACCGAAGGTGTGCAAACAGTTAGATATGGATATATAGAGGGAAGTCGACAGAGTTATACAGTAGAATCTACAACAATATTGATCTCTAGTAGACATATCTCCCTATCTCCAGTAGACACATCTCCCTTTCTCCAGTAGATAAATCTCCCTATCTTCAGTAGCCCTAATGATTCATCTACATAGGCCAATTTTGTGCAAACAGAAAGACATGGTAGTCAATTTAATATTACCATGGTAAACAATTGGTATTACTGTGCGAACATGTGTATACTTCAGTATGAAGGATTTATCTAGTTATTTTACTCTATGTTGTGTGACGTCTGGAGTATGTACCTGACGAGATATAGCGAAATATAATAATTTATCAAACATAACATATCCACGTATCACTGTACACCTGTGTGTACATCAAACATAACACATTCACGTATCACTGTACACCTGTGTGTACACTAAACATAACACATCCACGTATCACTGTACACCTGTGTGTACACTAAACATAACACATCCACGTATCACTGTACACCTGTGTGTACATCACACATAACACATCCACGTATCACTGTACACCTGTGTGTACATAAAACATAACACATCCACGTATCACTGTACACTTGTGTGTACATCAAACATAACACATCCACGTATCACTGTACACCTGTGTGTACACCAAACATAACACATCCACGTATCACTGTACACTTGTGTGTACATCAAACATAACACATCCACGTATCACTGTACACCTGTGTGTACATCACACATAACACATCCACGTATCACTGTACACCTGTGTGCACATCAAACATAACACATCCACCGTATCACTGTACACTTGTGTGTACATAAAACATAACACATCCACGTATCACTGTACACCTGTGTGGACATAAAACTAACACATCCACGTATCACTATACATACACCTGTGTGGACATCAAACATAACACATCCACGTATCACTGTACACCTGTGTGGACATAAAACATAACATATCCACATATCACTGTACACCTGTTTGTACATCAAAAGGATACCTGGGGACACTTACCTGCACATGTACAGGATCCTTCCGTCAGTCGCAGACTTCTGTGACCTCACGTGCTGGGTGACCGCGAGCACACTTGTTGGGTCAAGGTTAGCCGTACAGGTCAAGTGGGTTAACGGCCTCGGTTTATCATCCTGAAATACACGGATAATAATCAGAGCAAGGGGTGAGTCGGGTGGGAGGGGGGGGGGGGTGAGTTATCACATGCGAGTGTCAGTGTGAGTGCAGTGTTTGTGCAACACACTCAGCCTTACAGGGACATAACATCAAAATAGTATATACAATAAGTGTATTCTCATTGTTTAGCCTTCATACACAAGGAAACTGCCATCATAGACAAGGAATTTTCCTGATTACACAATGACATTGCCACTATGCACAATGAAATGACCTTTATAGACTAGGATAAAGAAGAACGAACGAACGAACGAACGAATGAACGAACAAACTTTATTTTCAAAGGGTTAAGAATTTAGCACGCAGGTCCGTCTAACATTCTTCCCTTCATATCTATCGCTTGTACACATGATATCATTCACACATCACTTATGGGGCTAACCGAGAACAACAACATCAAATTATGCATTACAAAGGCGTGGGAAGTGTGCAAATATCAATACCACATGACTCACTCATATTAATTTATTGATGTGTCAATTGTTATTAGTTATGGGAGACATTGTGAAGAAGCTATTATGAAAGCAAACAAGGCAATAGAAACATCATTTCTATAACTTCACATTTCGAACTCGTGATATTACCAGACATTTTATAAAGTGGTAGTTCGTGATGTGACCAGATGTTCTGTAAAGTGGTGACTCGTGATGTGACTAAACGTTCTGTAAAGTGGTGACTCGTGATGTGACCAGATGTTCTGTAAAGTGGTGACTCGTGATGTGACTAAACGTTCTGTAAAGTGTTGACTCGTGGTGTGACTAAACGTTCTGTAAAGTGTTGACTCGTGGTGTGACTAAATGTTCTGTAAAGTGTTGACTCGTGATGTGACTAAACGTTCTGTAAAGTGGTGACTCGTGATGTGACTAAATGTTCTGTAAAGTAGTGACTCGTGGTGTGACTAAACGTTCTGTAAAGTGGTGACTCGTGGTGTGACTAAACGTTCTGTAAAGTGGTGACTCGTGATGTGACTAAACGTTCTGTAAAGTGGTGACTCGTGATGTGACTAAACGTTCTGTAAAGTGTTGACTCGTGGTGTGACTAAACTTTCTGTAAAGTGGTGACTCGTGGTGTGACTAAACGTTCTGTAAAGTGGTGACTCGTGATGTGACTAAACGTTCTGTAAAGTGGTGACTCGTGATGTGACCAGATGTTCTGTAAAGTGGTGACTCGTGATGTGACCAGATGTTCTGTAAAGTGGTGACTCGTGATGTGACTAAACGTTCTGTAAAGTGGTGACTCGTGATGTGACCAGATGTTCTGTAAAGTGGTGACTCGTGATGTGACCAGATGTTCTGTAAAGTGGTGACTCGTGATGTGACTAAATGTTCTGTAAAGTGGTGACTCGTGATGTGACTAAACGTTCTGTAAAGTGGTGACTCGTGATGTGACCAGATTTTCTGTAAAGTGGTGACTCGTGATGTGACCAGAAGTTCTGTAAAGTGTTGACTCGTGGTGTGACTAAATGTTCTGTAAAGTGGTGACTCGTGATGTGACTAAACGTTCTGTAAAGTGTTGACTCGTGGTGTGACTAAATGTTCTGTAAAGTGTTGACTCGTGATGTGACTAAACGATCTGTAAAGTGGTGACTCGTGATGTGACTAAATGTTCTGTAAAGTAGTGACTCGTGATGTGACTAAACGTTCTGTAAAGTGGTGACTCGTGATGTGACTAAACGTTCTGTAAAGTGGTGACTCGTGATGTGACTAAACGTTCTGTAAAGTGGTGACTCGTGATGTGACCAGATGTTCTGTAAAGTGGTGACTCGTGATGTGACCAGATGTTCTGTAAAGTGGTGACTCGTGATGTGACTAAATGTTCTGTTAAGTGGTGACTCGTGATGTGACTAAACGTTCTGTAAAGTGGTGACTCGTGATGTGACCAGATTTTCTGTAAAGTGGTGACTCGTGATGTGACCAGAAGTTCTGTAAAGTGTTGACTCGTGGTGTGACTAAACGTTCTGTAAAGTAGTGACTCGTGGTGTGACTAAACGTTCTGTAAAGTGTTGACTCGTGATGTGACTAAACGTTCTGTAAAGTGGTGACTCGTGATGTGACTAAATGTTCTGTAAAGTGGTGACTCGTGATGTGACTAAACGTTCTGTAAAGTGGTGACTCGTGATGTGATCAGATGTTCTGTAAAGTGGTGACTCGTGATGTGACCAGATGTTCTGTAAAGTGGTGACTCGTGATGTGACTAAATGTTCTGTAAGTGGTGACTCGTGATGTGACTAAACGTTCTGTAAAGTGTTGACTCGTGGTGTGACTAAATGTTCTGTAAAGTGTTGACTCGTTATGTGACTAAACGTTCTGTAAAGTGGTGACTCGTGATGTGACTAAATGTTCTGTAAAGTAGTGACTCGTGATGTGACTAAACGTTCTGTAAAGTGGTGACTCGTGATGTGACTAAACGTTCTGTAAAGTGGTGACTCGTGATGTGACTAAACGTTCTGTAAAGTGGTGACTCGTGATGTGACCAGATGTTCTGTAAAGTGGTGACTCGTGATGTGACCAGATGTTCTGTAAAGTGGTGACTCGTGATGTGACTAAATGTTCTGTAAAGTGGTGACTCGTGATGTGACTAAACGTTCTGTAAAGTGGTGACTCGTGATGTGACCAGATTTTCTGTAAAGTGGTGACTCGTGATGTGACCAGATGTTCTGTAAAGTGGTGACTCGTGATGTGACTAAACGTTCTGTAAAGTGGTGACTCGTGATGTGACCAGATGTTCTGTAAAGTGGTGACTCGTGATGTGACCAGATGTTCTGTAAAGTGGTGACTCGTGATGTGACTAAATGTTCTGTAAAGTGGTGACTCGTGATGTGACTAAACTTTCTGTAAAGTGGTGACTCGTGGTGTGACTAAACGTTCTGTAAAGTGGTGACTCGTGATGTGACTAAACGTTCTGTAAAGTGGTGACTCGTGATGTGACCAGATGTTCTGTAAAGTGGTGACTCGTGATGTGACCAGATGTTCTGTAAAGTGGTGACTCGTGATGTGACTAAACGTTCTGTAACGTGGTGACTCGTGATGTGACCAGATGTTCTGTAAAGTGGTGACTCGTGATGTGACCAGATGTTCTGTAAAGTGGTGACTCGTGATGTGACTAAATGTTCTGTAAAGTGGTGACTCGTGATGTGACTAAACGTTCTGTAAAGTGGTGACTCGTGATGTGACCAGATTTTCTGTAAAGTGGTGACTCGTGATGTGACCAGAAGTTCTGTAAAGTGTTGACTCGTGGTGTGACTAAATGTTCTGTAAAGTGGTGACTCGTGATGGACCTAAACGTTCTGTAAAGTGTTGACTCGTGTGTGACTAAATGTTCTGTAAAGTGTTGACTCGTGATGTGACTAAACGTTCTGTAAAGTGGTGACTCGTGATGTGACTAAATGTTCTGTAAAGTAGTGACTCGTGATGTGACTAAACGTTCTGTAAAGTGGTGACTCGTGATGTGACTAACGTTCTGTAAAGTGGTGACTCGTGATGTGACTAAACGTTCTGTAAAGTGGTGACTCGTGATGTGACCAGATGTTCTGTAAAGTGGTGACTCGTGATGTGACCAGATGTTCTGTAAAGTGGTGACTCGTGATGTGACTAAATGTTCTGTTAAGTGGTGACTCGTGATGTGACTAAACGTTCTGTAAAGTGGTGACTCGTGATGTGACCAGATTTTCTGTAAAGTGGTGACTCGTGATGTGACCAGAAGTTCTGTAAAGTGTTGACTCGTGTGTGACTAAACGTTCTGTAAAGTAGTGACTCGTGGTGTGACTAAACGTTCTGTAAAGTGTTGACTCGTGATGTGACTAAACGTTCTGTAAAGTGGTGACTCGTGATGTGACTAAATGTTCTGTAAAGTGGTGACTCGTGATGTGACTAAACGTTCTGTAAAGTGGTGACTCGTGATGTGATCAGATGTTCTGTAAAGTGGTGACTCGTGATGTGACCAGATGTTCTGTAAAGTGGTGACTCGTGATGTGACTAAATGTTCTGTAAAGTGGTGACTCGTGATGTGACTAAACGTTCTGTAAAGTGTTGACTCGTGGTGTGACTAAATGTTCTGTAAAGTGTTGACTCGTTATGTGACTAAACGTTCTGTAAAGTGGTGACTCGTGATGTGACTAAATGTTCTGTAAAGTAGTGACTCGTGATGTGACTAAACGTTCTGTAAAGTGGTGACTCGTGATGTGACTAAACGTTCTGTAAAGTGGTGACTCGTGATGTGACTAAACGTTCTGTAAAGTGGTGACTCGTGATGTGACCAGATGTTCTGTAAAGTGGTGACTCGTGATGTGACCAGATGTTCTGTAAAGTGGTGACTCGTGATGTGACTAAATGTTCTGTAAAGTGGTGACTCGTGATGTGACTAAACGTTCTGTAAAGTGGTGACTCGTGATGTGACCAGATTTTCTGTAAAGTGGTGACTCGTGATGTGACCAGAAGTTCTGTAAAGTGTTGACTCGTGGTGTGACTAAACGTTCTGTAAAGTAGTGACTCGTGGTGTGACTAAACGTTCTGTAAAGTGTTGACTCGTGATGTGACTAAACGTTCTGTAAAGTGGTGACTCGTGATGTGACTAAACGTTCTGTAAAGTGTTGACTCGTGGTGTGACTAAACGTTCTGTAAAGTGGTGACTCGTGGTGTGACTAAACGTTCTGTAAAGTAGTGACTCGTGGTGTGACTAAACGTTCTGTAAAGTAGTGACTCGTAATGTGACTAAACGTTCTGTAAAGTGGTGACTCGTGATGTGACTAAACGTTCTGTAAAGTTGTGACTCGTGATGTGACCAGCTGTTCTGTAAAGTGGTGACTCGTGATGTGACCAGATGTTCTGTAAAGTGGTGACTCGTGATGTGACCAGATGTTCTGTAAAGTGGTGACTCGTGATGTGACCAGATGTTCTGTAAAGTGGTAGTTCGTGATGCGACCACATGTTCTGTAAAGTGGTAGTTTGTGATGTGACCATACGTTCTGTAAAGTAGTGACTCGTGGTGTGACTAAACGTTCTGTAAAGTAGTGACTCGTGATGTGACTAAACGTTCTGTAAAGTGGTGACTCGTGATGTGACCAGATGTTCTGTAAAGTGGTGACTCGTGATGTGACCAGATGTTCTGTAAAGTGGTGACTCGTGATGTGACCAGATGTTCTGTAAAGTGGTAGTTCGTGATGCGACCACATGTTCTGTAAGTGGTAGTTTGTGATGTGACCATACGTTCTGTAAAGTAGTGACTCGTGGTGTGACTAAACGTTCTGTAAAGTAGTGACTCGTGATGTGACTAAACGTTCTGTAAAGTGGTGACTCGTGATGTGACCAGATGTTCTGTAAAGTCGTGACTCGTGATGTGACCAGATGTTCTGTAAAGTGGTAGTTCGTGATGTGACCATATGTTCTGTAAAGTGGTAGTTTGTGATGTGACCATACGTTCTGTAAAGTCGTGACTCGTTATGTGACGACTCTTTCTGTAAAGTCGTGACTCTCATCCTTCATTGCCTGGCCGAAGCGTGTCTTTACCTTATCAGGTCCAGATTATTTAATTGGAGCTGGCTAAAGAGAATAAAAGCCGCAGCAAAGAAGGCACGAGGGTATGACTTCTCCAGAGGCAGCAATCACGCAACTTGTACAAAACATTTCATGCGTTGAATGTTACACTAACCAAACAATCTTCTATAATAGTACCCTCAGCCCACGTGTCAGATCACATCGTGCGTTTCTGGGCTCACATGGACCATAACTGACCGCCCAGAACTCTCAGAGCTAGTAACTGCAGGAGACAGCTGGCATAATATTTGGATGTACAAGACATTTGAGATTATAAGATTGGTTGATTTGGAAGGATAAGAACAATATCTGGACATGGGTTTATGTTGGAGGTGTTCCCAGTAACATATCTATACATACATATGTCATAAACACAAACTGCCATTATTAACTACATACTTTTCGGGTTGTATCCTGGCTGATGTAAACTTTCTCTTGTTTCCACAGAGCTTTTGAATTGTCTGGTTCTGTTATCAGTGTGAACTCTCCGATAATTCTGGGCTCTCCCTCATCGGACGGTAGATAGTCACCGATTGTCTGCAGACAGAACACACTCACATACACTCTAAAAGAAGAAATAGACACCATTGACTAGACTCTACAATCTAATTGATATCCAAAAGACTTCATAAAGCGCCATTATCAGGCACGCAAACCCACTTCCCACAGAATAATCGGTTCCCAATTTCAAGTGTTTCTTCTTCTGACCTTTCGAGTGAGTGACGTAATGAAACAGATACACGATCTACTTACAACAGCAGTAGGTCAGACATTCTTTGCTGCAGACATTCTTGAAAAAAAAAAAGTCTTGCAAAACTACACACTCCAGCATGAGAATGGAGGTGGAAGCAGTAACAGCAGCCTTTCGATGGTTGGAGGAGACCGCTGCAACACATATTGTATTCATTAAGGACTCAAGGAGCTTAGTAAGGTAGAGAAAGGAATGTTTCGTGTGGAATGGCTTAACTCGATTCAAATGTCACAGATTGTGAGAATTGTATGGATATTCTGCCCTGGTCATACGGGAATGCAGAGAAATGAACATGCTGATATACTGGCAGGGAATGCACCTCTCGATGGTAGATTATCTACAGATAAGGGAGAGGTGGTCGGACGCCTGTGGAACCATGTGGGGATGTCAGGGAGACAGACTGAAAACCCGAATGTGCAGAGAATGATATGGTGGGGGATCAAAACTGAGACGAAAGACCAGAAGAACTTTCAGTCAGATAACATTTAGAACGATTTGCAGTATGACTCTTCGCTGGCTGTTGAACAAGGGAACGGAGCACGTGTGGGGTTGTTCTGAGTGCAGTGATGTCGGTTCTTAGCTCAACTCAACTAAAGCTTGTTCACCAGGAAGAACTAAAACTGTTACTTCATGTGACCAGGTCTGCAGGGATGGCTGTAATTGGATGTCTTTTACATTGTCTACGTAACAAGTCATATCCACCAGATGTCTGTCAACACTTACCTTGTCTTTAGTCTTCTTGTCTGTCTCAAAAGCCACCATCAGGCTGACCTTGTATTGAGTGACCAGTCGCCAGAGGTCAGTGATGGTGGACGGAAACGGAAGTTGGGTGAGAATCTCCTGGTTCTGTTTGACGAAACTCTGGCGGGAATAGAGGAATTTACGCATGTCTTCACAACTTGTTTGTTGAATCTCTTCTGAGAACACAGTAATTTGTTTGTTACAATTGTTCTGAGAACACAATAATTTGTTTGTTACAACTGTTCTGAGAACACAATAATTTGTTTGTTACAAATGTTCTGAGAACACAATAATTTGTTTGTAACAACTGTTCTGAGAACACAATAATTTGTTTGTTACAACTGTTCTAAGAACACAATAATTTGTTTTTTACAACTGTTCTAAGAACACAATAATTTGTTTGTTACAACTGTTCTAAGAACACAATAATTTGTTTGTTACAACTGTTCTGAGAACACAGTAATTTGTTTGTTACAACTGTTCTGAGAACACAATAATTTGTTTGTTACAACTGTTCTGAGAACACAATAATTTGTTTGTTACAACTGTTCTGAGAACACAATAATTTGTTTGTTACAACTGTTCTAAGAACACAATAATTTGTTTGTTACAACTGTTCTGAGAACACAATAATTTGTTTGTTACAACTGTTCTGAGAACACCAATAATTTGTTTGTTACAAACTATTCTGAGAAACACAATAATTGTTTGTTACAACTATTCTGAGAACACAATAATTTGTTTGTTACAACTGTTCTGAGAACACAATAATTTGTTTGTTACAGCTGTTCTGAGAACACAATAATTTGTTTGTTACAACTGTTCTGAGAACACAATAATTTATTTGTTACAACTGTTCTGAGAACACAATAATTTGTTTGTTACAGCTGTTCTGAGAGCACAATAATTTGTTTGTTACAACTGTTCTGAGAACACAATAATTTGTTTGTTACAGCTTTTCTAAGAACACAGCAACTTGTGTCAGCTAGCTAGTTGCCCCTTGATCTTTGCCTCTTCTGCCAGCAACCAGCCCCCCCCCCCCTTCATCCCTCCCTCATCCCTGTTCTCTCCCAGGTAATATGACGTGCAGTATGGACATAGTATTGTAGTGTCCATAAGCCAGTTCTCTTCTATGTTAGATCTGGTAGAATGCCAGGATTCCTTGTCTACGTGGTCCTTGATATGCTAAGAACTTTTTTGAGAAATGTAATTTCTAAAGCCCAGATCGCCGCCTGTAGATATGGGGAAATGGCTATTGCCACACAATTGTTGCCACAACACCTGATGCCACACACCTGTTGCCACGCACCTGTTGCCACACACCTGTTGCCACACATCTGTAGCCATACACTTTGTGTCAGTTAATGTTTCACTTTGTGTCAGTTAATGTGTCACTTTGTGTCAGCGAATGTGTCATTTTGTGTCAGTTAACGTTTCACATTGTGTCACTTAATGTTTCACAATATGTCAGTTAATGTTTTACTTTACGTCAGTTAATGTGTCACTTTGTGTCAGTCAATGTGTCACTTTGTGTCAGACAACAAACACAGTCACGTGACACACCTACCGGCACGAGGACGGCGTTGATGTAATCTGACGTGTCACTGTCACCACATGACAGCACGGCTCTGTACATCTCCTCTGTCAGAGATTCAGAGAAACACATTTAACACACGGAAACGCATGTAACACAACAATAATGCACACATACAAACAACAACTTACATTTTCCAAATAAACAAATAACACACAACGCCGAGGTTTCACAGTGTTCATATAAGACAGGTCAACAAAGAAGAAAGAAGCAGATATTAAACCTAAGATATGGGTTCTAAGATGGCTGATAAGGCCTATTTTGGCTCGAAAAGTTCTTTGACAATGTGGGCAAAGAATGCTTGACGTCTCTGGAGGAGGACTTCCTGCAGTGTTTTTTCTGTCCTGCCTTTTCTTCACAGCTCTTGCAGTCCTGGTTGCCTCACATATAACTGCACCTTTGCGTAATGATGCACGCCACGAATTTCGGTCTCTGGCTGCAGCCTCCCAGGTGTCATGATGAATTCCAAAAGCATTTAGTGAGATTTTCAGAGTGTCTTTAAAACGTTTCCTCTGGCCACCTTGGGAGCGTTTACCACCACTCAGTTCACTGTAGAAAATTCGTTTAGGGAGCCTATGATCTGGCATGCGAGTCAAGTGACCAGCCCAGCGAATCTGATTCTTCACCAGTAGAGTGTGGATACTGGGCATGGACGCTCTTTCTAGGACTTCAGTGTCTGGGATCTTGTCTTGCCATTTAATCTTCAGTAGCTTCCTTAGGCAGACTGTGTGGAAGTGGTTTAAATTCCTAGCGTGTCGCTGATAAACAGTCCAGGTTTCACAAACATATAGCAGTGTGGATAATACAACTGCTTTGTAGACTTTTAGCTTTGTTTGCAGGCTTATTCCAGTTCTGTCCCATACATTCTTGTACAGTCTGCCAAAGGCCGCACTGGCCTTGGAGATTCTTGCATTCACTTCATCATCAATTGTGGCAGCTTGTGACACAGTGCTGCCAAGATAGGTGAATTTGTCCACAACACTTAGTCTATGATCATTCACTTTGATATTCGGCACAGTGTGATTATTCCCTGGAGCTGGCTGGTACATAACTACAGTCTTCTCCAAGTTGATATTGAGCTCAAAGTTGGCACAGGCATGTGAGAAAGCTGAAACATTATGTTGCATGTCCGCCTCTGAGTTGGCGTATAGAGCGCAATCATCAGCAAACAGGAGCTCTCTGACGGTGTCGCTGTTAATTTTGGTTTAGCTTTCAGCCTTCTGAGATTGAATAACTTTCCATCCATACGGAAGTTGATGTCTATTCCAATGTCGTCATTCTCAAAGGCATTCATCAACATGGCTGAAAACATGAGGCTGAACAGTGTTGGTGCCAGGACACATCCTTGCTTCACTCCATTGGTGACAGGAAAGGGTTAAGACAGTTCACCATTTTCCTGTACTCTTACCTGCATGCCGTCATGAAATAGCCGCACTATTTGGACAAACTTTCGTGGACAGCCATATTTGCCATAATCTTCCACAGTCCTTCTCTGCTGACTGTATCAAAAGCCTTGGTAAGGTCAATGAAAGTGGAGAACATTTCGCAGTTCTGTTCCTGACATTTCTCTTGCAGCTGCCTTGCAGCGAAAATCATGTCAACAGTTCCACGTTCATTTCTGAAGCCACATTGACTCTCAGGAAGAAGACCTTGATCGAGATGGGCTGTGAGGCGATTGAGAAGAATTCTCGCAAGTATCTTCCCTGCAATTGAAAGCAAGGAGATGCCTCGGTGGTTGTCACAGGATTAGCGGTTTCCTTTACGTTTGTAAAGGTGGACTATTGATGCGTCCTTGAAATCTTGTGGCATGGTCTCGTTCACCCATATGTTTGTAAAGACTTGGTGAAGCTGCTCTGTTAGGACCGGCCCACCTGCCTTGTATATCTCTGCTGGGATGGAGTCAGGACCAGGTGCCTTGCCGCTGGAGAGTTGCTGGATAGCTTTGTTTACTTCCACTATGGTTGACAGGTCATCAAGTGTCTCATTGGTGGGAACTTGAGGAAGGCAGTTGATGGTTTCATCATCGAAGAAGGAAGTTGCATTTAAGATTTTGCTGAAATGCTCTGCCCAGCGGTGAAGGATTTCTGTCTTATCGGTGACCAATGTTCCCCCATCTGCACTGAGGAGGGGAACTATGCCTGGTGATGTAGGACCATAGACCGCTTTCAGTGAGTAGTAGAAGTTTTTCATATCATGTCTGTCAGCAAAGCCCTGAATTTCATCAGCTTTGCTGCTCAGCCAGGAGTCCCGCATGTGCCGAAGTTTCTGCTGCACTACTCTCTGAATGTTCTTGAAAGCATCTTTTTTTTATGTTGACTTTGGGTCATTCAAATGTGCCTTGAGGAGAAGATGTTTCTCGACCAGCAATTGGTTGATGTCTTCGGAATTTTCATCAAACCAGTCTTTATGCTTTCGGGGGGCTGGACCCAGGATTTCCGTAGCAGTGTTGTAAATTATGTTCTTTAGGGCTCTCCATTCTGTTTCTGTATCCTGTTTAGCTGCAGCATTGGGCTTGAGGCGATCCTCCAGCATATTTTCAAACGACTGCTGAATTTTCTTGCTGTTTAGGCGGGTGACATTTAGCTTTGTTTGCATTTTCGCCCCTTGAGGACGCCGTGGTGGCCTGATGTGAATGTTTATTTTCGAGACAATGAGACGATGGTCTGTCCAACATTCGGCACCACACATGGATTTTGTCACTCGAACGTCTTGTCTGTCACTCCTCCCGACGATGACATAGTCAATGAGGTTCCAGTGTTTCGAGCGAGGGTGCATCCACGATGTCCTATTTCTCACGGGGAGACGGAAAACTGTGTTCATAATCAGGAGATCATGTTCGGCACATGTCTGAAGGAGGCGGAGTCCATTGCTGTTACAATTTCCGACTCCATGCTTTCCAATAAAGCCACTCCAAGAGGTGGTGTCCGTGCCTACTCTGGCATTGAAATCCCCAAGGAGTATAAGTTTGTCTCCTTTGGGAACAGATGTTAATACATTGTGCAGGTCCTCATAGAACTTGTTCTTGACATCATCTTCGTTGGTCATAGTTGGTGCGTAAACACTCACAATGGTTGCATGCTTCCTTCCATTCAGCAGGGGCAACTTCATGGTCATGAACCTGTCATTTATAGCCTTTGGAAATCCAGCTAATTTGCCGACCAGGGCCGACTTAATGGCAAATCCCACACCAGACGCGTCTTTCCTCGCTTTTCCTTCCACTCCAGAAGAATGTGTAGCCGGCACCTACTTCACAGATTTGGCCTTCTTCTGCAAGACGTGTCTCGCTCAAGGCTGCAATGTCGATGTTGTACCTGCCCAGCTCTCTCCCAATCAGTGCTGTTCGTCTCTCTGGACCCGACGCACAGTCTCTGTCAAGTAGGGTGCGTACATTCCAAGTTCCAATTGTTAAGGGAATATGGTTTACTCTTTTAGCTTTGCTTGTTTTATCTTTATTTGTATGTCGACCGCAGTTAGGGTACCCACCAACCGCGGCTAGATGGTTAGGTAGTGATGGAGTAGACAATGTTTAGGGCACCTTTTCTATCCCCTTCCTCATGCTATAGAGGTGAGCAGTGTGTTCCTATAGAGGGCTGCTCAGTCGCTCAGGGGGCTGCCGAATCCCACTGCTGCTCCGGTCAGTAGAAGACGACCATATGGCCTGAGCCGCCTGTGTGCAGGTCTGCAACTACGGCTGCCAGCGTACCCACGCCTACCGCTTCGCCGCTCGCCCATCGCCACAGGGCTTGAAGGTGATATATGACGTTGGATGAAGAAGGACTTGGATTAAAGTGAGGAAGAGTTGCGCAATTCGTCGACCTCACTCTCTTGCCTGAGTCCATCTGAGTCCAGTGGCAAGACAAGTCGAGACGACTGGAGACGAATACAGGTGCAGTGGATGACCAGGGCGCTCTACGTGCCTTGCCGTGCTCATTACGTCCCATAACGCTTTGCAGGTAAACGCCGTCTTGCCCGTTGAATCAGGAATGATTTCTTCCGCGCAGTCTGCCGAATCCTGTCTCCACATGCTGGGTAGGCATACCCTAGTTCACCGCTTGGTTTGACACCAAATCGGCTACCCACGCCTGGTTTAGCCCAGGCTCTCACAGCTGTTGCCCGGGGGGGGGGGGGGGGTGGCCGCCCTCGCATGTTGACAGCTACTAGGAGCCACAGGCACGAGCTGGGTGTCAGGCTTGGACCAGTGGGGGATGGGTTCTGAAAAGGACATGAGAGTCATCCTTACCAAAGGTGCTACCAATGCCTGACACCCCGTACCCCCAATCATTGTGACAATGACGTTATAGAGAAACGACGTAAACCGAAGCGACGTATAGCGGGGTCTTCCAGTAATATAACAGTTCCAGGAGTCACCTTCTTCTACTTTTTCTTCCTCATATGCTGCTGCCGATGCCGATGTTTCATCATCATCATCATCATCATCATCATCATCATCATCATCATCATCATCATCATCATCATCATCATCATCATCATCATCATCATCATCATCATCATTATCATCATCATCGTCACCATCATCATCATCATCATCATCATCATCACCACACTCATCATTGTTATAGTCATTATCATTGTTATCGTAATCATCATCATCATCATCATCATCATCATCATCATCATCATCATCATCATCATCATCATTATCATTATCATCATCATCATCATCATCATCATCATCATCATCATCATCATCATCATCATCATCATCATCATCATCATCATCATCGTCATCATCATCATCATCATCATCATCATCATCATCATCATCATCATCATCATCATCATCATCATTATCATCATCATCGTCACCATCATCATCATCATCATCATCATCATCACCACACTCATCATTGTTATAGTCATTATCATTGTTATCGTAATCATCATCATCATCATGCATCATCATCATCATCATCATCATCATCATCATCATCATTATCATCATCATCGTCACCATCATCATCATCATCATCATCATCATCATCATCATCATCATCATCGTCACCATCATCATCATCATCATCATCATCATCATCATCATCATCATCATCATCATCATCATCATTATCATCATAAGTATCATAGTCCCCATATTGCTTGCTTGCTTGTGTTCGTTGGCTTGAGCTCCAACGCGAAGTCCTGTATGTCGGATGAAGGCATCCTGTTGTCCAACATCAGTGTGATGTCATACAGGACCTGAGGTTTGCGTGAGTATCCGTTGTCCCATGTCTGGCTTATTGGTGTGCAGACTGGTGGTTCCTCGCCGTACAGGCAGACACTCTCCGACTTCGGAGGAGTCACCATTTCATTATCGTCTTGTCCCTCCTCTTTTTCTGTAATAGTAGACCCTACGTTTTCAGCGTCTCACCCTGCCCCTGTGTCTGACACCTTCCATTTCTGTCTGGCAATCAGACAGTGTAACTAACAAGTCTTCACTCATTCAATCACAAGAACAGTCACTTAAACAATCACTTGCAGTCAGACCGACATCGTGTAACAAAAAAATAAAAAATCAACCAACAGCCATACTGAACCAGACAAAAGACAAACACCTGAGACAGACAAAAGATAAACAACCCAACCAGACAAAAGACAAACACCTGAACCAGACAAAAGACTAACAACTAAATCAGACAAAAGACAAACACCTGAATCAGACAAAAGACAAATAAATAAACCAGACAAAATACAAACACCTAAACGAGACAAAAGACAAACAACTGAACATGACAAAAGACAAACAACTAAGCCAGACAAAAGACAAACAACTGAACAAGACAAAAGACAAACACCCCCAGGTATTAGACTCACTGGGCAGAATGGACGGGACTCGGTTCTTGTTTCTGTTGTCGACGCTCCGGCTGTTCTCATAGACAGAGTGCTGGCTGTCCTCCGATGTCATCTCTTCCATCTGTTCCCCGCACACAGTGCAAATCGTCTGATGATGCACACATACACAACAATCACATCTACAGTGACACAACTTATGGCCATCTCGGACAGCCAATCATCTACCAAAACATGATTAAAGTCTCTTTATCCAGCTCTGACGGATCCACTGACATCCACATTTTTTAAAAGGTTAGTTGCATATCATTTACAGGACGTCACAGTCAACATCAGCATTTTTGGCTGTTGTGATCTCTTGGCAAGTTTACGCTCACTAGTTTGGCATTGCTTTTTGAAAGACCGTCACCCATACTATTTAGTAAAACACCAGAGCGAGGCAGTCTGCTGCCAAATCGCCCGCAGCTGTGTTTAGAACAGGTATGCGTCGGTAACTACTTCGCCGCGGAGCACGCTTACATCTACATCACGGAATGGATTATATACTTCCGTCATCCACTCATATCCACAACACGGAATGGATTATACACTTCCGTCATCCGCTCACAGCCACATCACGGAATGAATTCTACACCTCCGATATCCACTCCCTAAAGTAATTCAGATTTATTGTCCCACACAAAAGTCATACACTGAGTTAACTCACCTCCAAAAGTTACTTACAATAATCAGTTATCTACTCTGATATGTTCTCACACTAACGCTTACCCCAACATGGCAGATAGACATTTGAACCATTAAGCCTCTGTAGTGTTTATGCTTCTTGCTACAGTTTGCAGTCGCATGTTCCTCATGCTGGACTGGTAGTGCATGGGTCCGTCGCCCTGCTACTGAGTTGAGGGCGTGGCGCAACACTGTGAGCTGTGAATTTCGTTTGGAATGTTTTTACATCTGTTCCCGGCGGTTATTGTAGCGTGAACTACATGTTCGGAACGATGGCTGTCGGTCTGTCGCTTGGAATTGACTGGATTGCCTTTTCGGTTCACGAGTTCATTTTTCTCGGAGACTCCGTGGGGGGGGGGGGGGTCGTCGCTGGAGCTACGGTGTTCGTGCTTTGTGCGATGCATTCAGCGGGCCGCCCTGCCGAAAAGGACTGAGCATATGGGATAAATCCCGGGGCAATGAAGTCGACCCTCTCGCCTTTTACTGCAGTAATGTGTGGCTGCTGGTTTTCTAGTGACTGCCACTTCCATCGACGATGAACTGTATTTTCCGTGGGGGACTTTTGTGTTGGCGTTCTGACGGCGGCATTATGCACAGTGTACCTGTGCGAGCTGTTGGCTTGTCGAGACTCCTGTCTATTCCACTTTACACATGGGGCAGTGAGGAGCATTTCATGTGATATTCACTGGCACAAGAACAGAGCATAATGGGGACGACCCGTTGTCGAGAAGTTAGAACCACGAGTAGCAAACAAACAAACAAAGAAACAAACAAAGAAACAAACTAACTAACCAACTAACCAACTAACCAACAAACCAACTAACCAACTAAACTAACTAAACTAACTAAACTAACTAAACTAACTAACTAACTAACTAACTAACTAACTAACTAACTAACTAACAAACTAACAAACTAACTAACAAACTAACTAACTAACTAACTAACTAACTAACAAACTAACAAACTAACTAACTAACTAACACACTAACTAACTAACTAACTAACTCACTCACTCACTCACACACACACACACACACTCACTCACTCACTCACTCACTCACTCACGCACGCACGCACGCACTCACTCACATCACCCACCCACCCACCCACCCACCCACCCACCCACCCACTCAGTAAATATGTCCTCACACTAATGTTTAAACATAATCCGTTATCTACCTCAGATATGTGCTCACACTAACGCTAAACATAATCAGATTCGCCCCTTCACAACTACCTTATATAATCAATTATCTACCTCAGATGTGTCCCTGTACAAACAACCGATACAGTCAGTTGTCTGTGTGTGAGAACAACCCGGACTTAACAAATAAGAGCAATTGTCCTTGCTAGTAGTTACCTGAAATTCGTGTTGCAGTTTTGTCATTCCGGACTTTGACTTGGCCTCTAGTGTTTTCATCCTGCTCTCCACGTCCGCTAGTGTGACTGAGGTCCCGATGCACGACATGGCCACTAGTGCTGACCGGTGTAGAAATATGTACTGATCCTGGAATATAAGACCCGGACACATGAATGTCTTATACTCTCACACTTGACCGGTGTAGGAATATGTACTGATCTTTGGATAAAAGATCCTGACAAATGAATGTGTTATACCCTCACACCTGACCGGTGTAGGAATATGTACTGTTCCTGTACTATGAAACCCGAACACCTGAATGTCTTATACTCTCACACCTCACTGATTATGTTCGGTATAAAAATGCTTCAACCACAGACAAGACAAATCATTACATCTACTGTCATGGACAAAAAGGGTTAATACAAACGGAATTAATTAACCTATTAAGTTATATTACAACCTGAGAGACAGGAACAGCAAGGGTGAACTTTGGGAAAACACTAGAACAAACACAAGGTCAGTGATACTTGGTGAACTCATCGTCTGACGGGGAAGGCAGTGGTCGCAAGTGAAAACAAGTACACTAGAGCGAGATGTTAGCGAGACCCGGCATTCGTGCACGGGTCAGCTTGACCACCACACACAAATCTACTTCAGTTGACAGTTCTACACAAGTCATCGACCTGATTCACTGAAGAGTTTACAACATCAAGATTGAAGTAGATTTCACACAACAATTAGTCACTGCAACATTCAGCGTTGCCTGTCTCCATGGCGAAGGGATTAAGGACGTTGTTCGTAATCCCGTACACTCACGTTCGAAACACAGCTGCACGAGATTCAGCAGCGGATCTCGTCTCGCCGGTTACTTACGGAGGTATGTGAGCCGGTCGTTCAGAAAGCAATGGCAAACTACTGAACGTAAAACTTGCCAAGACATCAACAGCAGCTGAAAAAATGCTGGTGTTGACTGCAATGTCCTGTAAAAGATATGCGGGAGAAAAAAACATTCAGCGTAGTACACTAAATCTTCACTTAGACTATTTAAATCAGTGATTCTCAACCTTTTTTGGCCCGTGCCCCCCTTCACCATATTTTCAGAACGTCATTCTCCCCCCCCCCCTCCTATAAAAATTTGGCCCGTGCCCCCCTTCACCGTATTTTCAGAACGTCACCCCCCCCCCCCATCCTATAAAAATTTGGCCCGTGCCCACCGACACCGTATTTTCAGAACGTCACCTCCCCCCCCCCCCCTTTCATATGTCCTATCTAAAAGTCCCCCCACCCCTACACAGTATACGTAAAAAGTGGAAGGTAAATTTAATAGCATATACTAAAACAAGTCTAGACATCCACATAAAACATGATTTGTGGGTCTACATACTTTATAAAATGAATTTTAGAAGGATGAGACGTACATAACTGTAAAGTATGAAGGGAAATACAATATCAAGTAATCGGTTCTTGTATTAACGCGATCTTGAAATGGTCTTCATCCCCCCCCCCCCCCCCCCCCCTGGAAACCCTAAAATTCCCCACCGGTTGAGAACCACTGATTTAAATCAATCCTGATTGGCAAATGGCATGGCACATAGATTTGCCACGAGTAGAGAGTGAACTTGGGTGAGTTAACGACAGCACAAGCGTGAAAGTTTAAATACAGATGGACAGTGTATGAGTTCAGCACTTAAGGTGTGGGGACGGTTTAGCTTAACAATAGGCATAATGAGACTAAGGCAGAAGAACTGGGAGGGGATACATACTGAAGACACAATTTGCATGAAGGAACTAAGGCCGAGGAACTGGGAGGGGATAGAGACACCTCGGCAGGCCGTGAAGAGCGCCACGTTCTGCAATAGACCTGTTGTCTGATAATATCTGAGAAGAAAAGGCGACGTGTATGGGAACTGGTCACCATACCCATGCGCTATGGCTTAGACTAATTGAAGGTCTCATAATTTACACCCAACCAGTTTCATTGTCTACACAAATGACCTAACAACATGTACACATCAAACAGAATGACAGTCCCCACCTACCACTGTCTGCACCATGTTGATCCTGTCCTGTCTCAGCTTCCCCACGGCTGTAAAGAAATCCATGTGACCTGTTTCCTCGGCTTCCCGCATGACGTTTCTGAGCGCGATGAATGTTCCAGTGCGGCCCACACCCGCACTGATGGGGAGAAACACGTATTTATGTCAGTGTTACATTTGGTGGTGTCAAATGTTACATTTGTTGGTGTCAGTGTTACATTTGTTAGTGTCAGTGTTACAACAGCGAATGTCACTCACGAACTGAAGGAGAACACTTCACCAATTTCTAGGGCAACAAACATTCCAACACATTACACAGCTCAAACATCTACAGGAATGATGTATTTGTCTTCTTCAAGGTTCCTAGTGTGTAAAATGCTTTGCTGCCGACACAGCTTGTTTCCGGTGATTTCTCTTGATGCGGTTGTTGGTCAGGAATCGCGTTCATTGAGTGCATACATCCCGTAAGTGTTTCAATCTCCTCCCATAGATCTCACAAGGAGCATCTCGCACAGCACACGAACGTCGTAGCCCCAGTAGGGATACAAATATGTGTTTACGAGAATCACCAATGCCATAAATAACAAACCACGGCAATCCTTTATCATTTTCACGTTTTACCAGGGCTTTCGCTTATCTAGCCTACTATTTTCGATTTACTGCTACCGAGAGATTTTTAAATTGTGTAACAATGACACGATTCCCCCTCGAATTGTTCGCACTTGTTTGACGAGACTAGATTCCGATCTATTATCAATGGAATCAGGAGTCATAACAAGGCAGTAACAATTACACACGTAAACATCATTGACTGCTAGCTGTGTAAACTAACTGTGAACACATTAGCCAGGACACGTGATGATAATGATGTCGACGAACAGTCAAAGGGCTCAGCAGTGATACACTGACCCGTGCCACGTGACCATCACACATGTTGTCACTGCCACAAGCAAGCATTATACGACTTTTTCCGTAATCCCGTATATCCACGTGGGGAACACAGCTGCGCGAGATTCGGTAGCGGATTGCATACGGGGTATGTTAGCCGGTAGCTCAGAAAGCAGTGGCAAACTACTGAGCGTAATCTTGCCAAGAACAACAGCAGCTGAAAAATGCTGGTGATGACTGCAACGTCCTGTAAGGGATCTACAAAGTTAAAGAAAAAAAAAACAACGAATGTGATATGTGAAACCTGCACGTTTACGTCATATTCTTCTAGGTTCATATTGACAAGTGAAGAGATTCCCTGTCAGTTGCTTCAGATATGGGAAAATACATCAGCAATCAATCAATCATGTGCCATGCCGGAAAGCGTGGGCGGTCATAACTCGCCATTTCACTCGATCACCAGTGTCGTGGATCAGCTCAGTGTTCCTGTCTCGTCCATGCCATGTGGCCAAGTCTATCCAAGTATTTACTTCTCGGTCTTCCTCTTGGTCTGTTCCCTTCGATCTTGCCAGTTGTCACTAAGTTCTCCAATCCATTTCTTCTCATAACATGTCCAAAAAATTGTGACTGTCTACGTCTAATTTCTCTAATCAATCTACGATTTTCATTTGTCTCCTGTAGTACTTGGTCATTGGTTTTTCTATCCATGGTATTCTTTGTATTTTCCTCAGAAACCACATTTCTGCAGCCATCAGATGTTTTTCAGTTTGACTGCTCATTGTACAAGTTTCACATCCATACAAAAGAACAGGTTCTATATATCCCCTCAACACTCTTTTTCTCGTTTCAATTGACATCTTTTTATTGGTCAGAATGTTTTTCATTTTGCTAAAGGCTACTTTTACCATGGCGATTCTTGTTCTAATTTCTTCAAGGCATCTCCCATCAGATGTTATGACTGTTCCGAGATAATTGTACCGATTCACTTGTTGAAGAATATCCCCATTTACTTGTATATTACATTGTGGTACTTCGTTCTTCATAGTGACGACCATAACCTGCGTATTATTTAAAGTTAATTATATTGCATTGACACATCTCTTGAGGAACCCTGTGAGGCCACAAAGACAGTTCATAAATTAATATACAGGTATTGTTTGACACTCACAGGAGTAGAAGAAAGAAGTAGAGACTAGAGAACACACTAGATAACGTGAACAAACACATATTGCGCCAAGCAATTCTTGTGTGTTTATTTATGAATCAAGGTAATTAAAACACATATTACAAATATACGAGAACTGATTTGTTTCAGTAGACGAAAACATAACCTACCTACAATGGACTACAATAGGTTTGTTGGTCGGATAGGAAGCCACTCTCTGCTCAAAATCGACCAGACCCCAGGGTACTGTGGGTATATCTTTGTCTGGCCAGGCAGTGAAATGGAACTGGATCAGGTTCTTCAATGGTTCACTTTCCTGCAACAATCATTCGATCATTGATTTGTTCACTTTCCTGCAACAATCATTCAATCATTGATCTGTTCACCTTCCTGCAACAATCATTCAATCATTGATCTGTTCAGTTTCCTGCAACAATCATTCAATCAAAGATGCGTTCATCAACATCTTAACTTTGTCCTAAACTTCTCTCTAGCTTGAAGCAGGGAAGACTTCAGAGACTAATCCAAAATAGGACAAACAAATATACATATAGGACATACAGGACAAGCAAATAAACACATAGAACAAATAAACAGACACATAGGACATGTAAATAGACATAGGATGGACAAATAGACACATAGGATAGACAAATAGATACATAGGATAGATAAACAGACACATGGCATAGACAAAAAGACACATGATAGACAAATAGACACACAGGATAGACAATAGAAACATGGGATAGACAAATAGACACATATGATAGACAAATAGACACGTCGGGTAGAAAGAGGACTAATCTGGTTTTGAAGGCGCTACATTAGTGACATTGTAGTACAGAATGGGTTAATATAATGTTATGGATAAGAGAATGGGTACAGCGAGTGTTATGGTTTGAGAGAATGGGTACAGTCAGTGTTTGGGGTTGAGAGAATGGGTACAACAAGTGCCTGGGATTGTGAGAATGGGTACATTCGGTGTTTTGGGTTAAGATACTGGGTACGACAAATGTTTGAGACACCAGCAAACTATCTGAAGAGACACCCAACAATACGAGGCTAGCTGAGCGGAAGGGTCGGTGTCCGCTTCCCTCATAACTTTTCTTAGCGCCCGTATGTAGGAATTGTTTAGCGCAGTGGTTCTCAACTTTTTTGGTTCGTGCACCCCTTCACCATATGTTCAGAATGTCATCCCCTCTTTCGTATTTCCTCCCTATTAACCCCCCCCCCCCCCTCCGACTCCTACACAGCATACGTAAAAATGGAAGCTAAATTTAATAACACATACTAGAACAAGTCTTGACGTCTATATAAAGAGTGATTTGCGGGTCTACTTACGTTATACAACGAATGTCAGAAGGGCTAGAAATACAGAACCGTAAAGCTGGAAGGAAAAATAATATCAGGTAATCGGTTCTTGTATTAACATGATCTTGAAATAATATTAATCCCCCCTCCCCCTGAAAACCTAAAATTCCCCAAGAGGGGGGGGGGGAGAGCGAGGGGGAAATTCCCCACCGGTTGAGAACTGGTTTAGCTATTTAACACACAACACACACCCTTGTTATTGCACTTGGAAGCAGCAAATAATAATGGCTCAGGTATTAAGATATACATTACAGGTGTAAATATAGCTTTAGGTACATGCCGACCATTTCTGTATATTTATTACACTTTATATGCATTGAATAAAAAGTAAAAGAAATCATCGGGGCGTCATGGCGGTCGGGGCGTCGTGGCGGTCGGGGCGGCGTGGCGGTCGGGACGTCGTGGCGGTCGGGACGTTGTGGTGGTCGGGGCGTCTGGCCGAGTGGCTCGTACGTAAAACTCCCATACCGTAGACCGCTGTTCGAATTTCGATCAGGTGATGGGTATTTTTTTCTGTGGGGGAGGGGGGGGGGGCAAGAAAACCATAATCTGTAAATTTCGCAGCGAGTGTACCGGCCTTAATTCTCCAGGCTCAGGACCCCACTGTCCTACACCGCAATGTACTATAGGCAGTAGTGACTGTTCTAGTATACACGACATATTTCATCAGTACTCGTTGCTGGCATTAGTTGCCAGGGACTGTCAAAGAAACAAAGTCAAGGGCAGACAACCTTCTTGAGCTGTAGCCTCCTGATGGTGTAGTCCGCGAACACTTGTGTGGTGGTCAGTCTCACCGTCATCTCTCCGACCTTCATGTGACCTTCTTCTGGCCAGTACCTCTCACATTTTTGCTGAAAGTAGTGGCAATATTCACATCGTCATGATTACAGTTGTCAGGGCTAGCTGAAGTATAGATGCTACAACGTTCACAGTTGGGGGGATAGATGAAGTATAGAAGTTACAATATCACAGTTGTGGGGATAGTTGAAGTATAGTTGTCACAATCTTCACATTTGTAGGGATAATTGTAACATAGATGTAACAATGTTCACAGTTTAGAGGTAGGTGAAGTATACACGTTACAATGTTCACAATTGTGTGGATAGTTGACATATAGATGTTACAATCTTTGCAGATGTACATGTAGTTGTAGTATAAATGTTACAATGTTCACAGTAGTGGAAGTATGTGATGTATAGATTTACGCTTTTCACAGTTGTGGCGTAATTGAAGTATAAATGTTACAATGTTCATAGTTGTGGAAAAAGTTGAAATATAGATGTTACAATATTCACAATTGTTGAGATAGTTGAAGTATAGATGTTACAATCTTCACAGTTGTAGGGTTAGTTGAAGTATAGATGTTACAATGTTCACAGTTGCGGGTGGATCTGAGGTATGGATGTTTCAATCTTCACAGTTGTTTGGGTAGTTGATGTATAGATGTTACAGTGTTTACAATTGCGGGTGGATTTGAGATATGGATGTTACAATGTTCACAGTAGGGATTGCTGAGTATAGATGTTACAATGTGGATGTTTATTGACGTTACTGACACTGATGTACTTCACATTGTTTGTGTTACTGCCCCACACTGGAACATTCATGTACTTCACAGTAATTATATATTTATGTCTGACCTTTCCATCTTCAACCAGATTGGTTAGCATGACAACTTTGTCCACTTCCTGCTCCCACAGCATGCGCAAGAAATCTTCCAGGATTGTCTTGGTAGGACCTACCAGATAGAAGTGTCATTGTTAAGTTCTTTAACAATTATTTACACACACATAAACACAAACATAGGCAAGACATCTGTCAGGATTGCTCCAGTGGGACCTGCCAGACAGAAGGCTCCCTGTTAAGTTTTTCAACATGTAAGCACGCACGCACGCACGCACGCACGCACGCACACACACACACACACACACACATCAATAAGTCGCTTCCTGCCAAGTTTGTGGAATCTGAAAGGATTCCGTGTGAAACTTGATGATGCATTATGGAATAGCACACAAAATCATAATTCAATACAGAGATCCCGCGAAGACATGAAGTACAGAGTTCCTTATCATCAGGGAGGACCAATTGGTGCATGTGAAGTGAGAACTGTTACAACTGTCTTCTTGCACTGATCGCATATTGTGACATTTGATTATAGTTAGTTAGTTAGTTAGTTAGTCGACAGATCATTCTCGTTGCACATCGAACCATTCAGTCCATAAGTGCTCGGATCCCCTCCTCAGCAAATCCCGCAGTGTGTAGCGGCTAACGACGCCAGTTCTGTGTTGGTTTATCAATCTTCTTTGGCTTCCTGCGTAGTGTTCTTGTTTGGCCACCCCTCTTTTAATTTGCTGCTCCCGCAGTCTGGCCATTGTTGTAGATTCACAGTCATCACTTGGTTCTCGCAAAAGTCTCACTTCTCGTAGAGCATTCAGAATGTCAGCCTGGTCCATGGCGCGTCCGCCCTCCACAGTAGCCTCACTTGCGAGCTTGTCAGCCCGCTCAGATTATAACTATCACAACTGTCTTCGTGCAGAGATCACATAATCTGACGGTTGATTACAACTATCACAGCTGTCTTCTTGCAGTGATCACATAATATAAAAAGTAAAAAAACGAGAACTGTTTGTGTCCGAGTGCACGATTTGTTCTGAGTTTCAAGAAAGAACTGTTTAGATGTACATCTTTGTGTTCTCAGGTAAGTGGGACCAAACATCTGGCAGTTCTCGAAGATCAACATTGTACACACAAGTGTCATTTCTACATTGTGCAGCCAACTGCCATTTATACATTGTGCAGCCAACTGTCATTTCTACACTGTACAGCCAACTGTCATTTCTACACTGTACAGCCAACTGTCATTTATACACTGTACAGCCAACTGTCATTTCTACATTGTGCAGCCAACTGCCATTTATACATTGTGCAGCCAACTGTCATTTCTACACTGTACAGCCAACTGTCATTTCTACATTGTGCAGCCAACTGTCATTTATACATTGTGCAGCCAACTGTCATTTCTACATTGTACAGCCAACTGTCATTTCTACACTGTACAGCCAACTGTCATTTATACATTGTGCAGCCAACTGTCATTTATACATTGTACAGCCAACTGTCATTTATACATTGTGCAGCCAACTGTCATTTCTACACTGTACAGCCAACTGTCATTTCTACACTGTACAGCCAACTGCCATTTATACATTGTGCAGCCAACTGTCATTTCTACATTGTACAGCCAACTGTCATTTCTACATTGTACAGCCAACTGTCATTTCTACATTGACTGAATGTAATTGATTTTGTGTCTTCTCTGTCTTGATGTTGTATGCTACAGAAACTGAGACGGTGGCACGGGGGACCATCATCATCAGACTTGATCTACAGCACCAAGAACCGGTACCTATGGAGACATTAGCGCCAAAGCCTGTTGGCATGGCACATGATGATGATGCTCAAGAAGGCATTCTAGCCACACTGCACAACCGTCACGTATATGTCTTGTAAAGTCGCTAATTTACTTCTGGTAAAGTCGCTAATTTGCTTCTGGTAAAGTTGATAATTTACTTCTTGTAAAGTCGCTAATTTACTTCTTGTAACATGGCTAATTTACTTCTGGTAAAGTTGCTAATTTACTTCTTGTAAAGTCGCTAATTTACTTCTTGTAAAGTCGCTAATTTACTGCTGGTAAAGTCGCTAATTTACTTCTTGTAAAGTCGCCAATTTACTTTTTTTTTTTTCTCTGTCTATTTTAGTTAATTTATTCAGATATAAGTATGTACAACTTGCATGTACTGCCTCGGAGAGAATTGTACACACTGTTACAACAATACAACATACACTTTGTCATGTATAGCAGGATTGTGTAGATGTACAACTATACAACTTACCCTGTGATGCAATGAACTTCTCATCGTTTCTATAGCCCTAAGGAGAATAAATACAAAAGTTGGGCGTAGAAACGGTTTAATTTCTTCTGTGTAGTGTGAGGGGACAATCAGTAACTGCTGTGCCAAATTATCTGAGGGAGGGAGGGAGAGAGAGAGAGAGAGAGAGAGAGAGAGAGAGAGAGAGAGAGAGAGAGAGAGAGAGAGAGAGAGAGAGAGAGAGAGAGAGAGAGATGTGCATGTTACATTTATATAGGGGAAAAAAACATTGTCAAATGGATTTTGTAAGCATAAACAATGCATATTACGCATGGTAAATTCACATGGGGGAAAAACATTGTCAAATGAAAGTTGTAAACATAAACAGTGCATATTGCAATGTTGTGAGACACATCCCCCATCCACCCTCACACCCCGCAGCCACCCACACATCCCTCACCCACCACACCCCCACCCACCCACACATACCTCCACGCACTCACACAGACTCAGGCAAACATACATGCCGCCACCCACCCACTGATCCCCCACCACATAACATTTCCCCACCCACACATACATCCCCACCCATCCCATAACCGACACGCACACACCCACCCCACATATTCTCCACCACCCACCCACAAACCCGCAACCACCCAGCAAAACACACATCACAAAACAACACACACATACCCCCGTCAACCCACACATCCCGCACCTATCAACACATACATCCCGCACCCTCACAATTTTCCCCACCCACCCACACACACATCAGCCAACCTACACCCACTCACCCACCCAATATCCGCCACCTATACACACATCCCTACCCACAAACACATCTCCCCACCTGCCCACACATATCACGCACTCATAAACACCCAAAAACTAACACCTCCCAGCCACACACACCCCACCACCCACATATACCCCACCCACACACATCCGTCGCTCACACACATCTTCCCACAAACACACACATCCTACAACCATACACTCATCTCTCACACACATCCACCCACTCAGTACTCATCCATCAACCACTCACACCCACACATCACCCACCCGTCCATCAACACATGCATCTCTCATCTACTCTCCCACCCACATACACCCCAACCACCCAGCCAAACACACATCCCCCATCCTCACATACATCCATCATCCACTTGCACATCCCACACCTTCCCCACCTCTCACACATCTCCCCTCTCACACAAAACTCCACCCATAAACACATCCCCCCACACAAACACACAACCCCCACATGCATTCATCATACACATCCCCGCCCACACATCTCTCACCCACTCACACATCTCCCCACCCACCCACACATCCCCCACCTAGAAACATCTTCACCACCCAGAGAGAGAGATAGATAGATAGATAGAGAGAGAGAGAGAGAGAGAGAGAGAGAGAGAGAGAGAGAGAGAGAGAGAGAGAGAGAGAGAGAGAGAGAGAGAGAGAGAGAGAGAGAGAGAGAATATTTATGTATGTTTAAGTAAACTTGTGTTAGTGACTTTCTGGTTGTGAGTGGGCATGTGTGTATGCGAGGGGGTGTGTATTTGTGTGTTATTGAGTGGGTGCATAACTGTGAGCGTTTGTGTAAATGATGTAAGCAGGTAACCTAGGTATATATTTATGTGTGTATACATGTTCCAGTGTACGTGTGTCTGCCTGTCCGTCTCATAACATGGTAATATGTATTGTTTATGTTCACAATTTTCATTTGATAATACTTTATTTATTTATCCTTATGTGAATGTAACATGCACAATAGTTAACTGATGTACGAGAGATGAGTGAATGGGAGCACCGAATGAAAGACAGGCCTGCGTGCCTAATTTGTGACACTTTGATAATAAATTTCGTTCATTCGTTAGTTCCTAAACGCTATACAAAGATGGCCTGTGGTAATTTTAGCGAGACAACCAGGTACGAACTTATGAACGCCATTGTGTTTGCTTGCTTGCGTTCGCTGGCTGTGAACTCCAGCGCAAGGTCCTGTATGTTGAATAAAGACATCCTGTTGTCCAACATCAGTGTGATGTCATACAGGACCTGAGGTTTGCGTGAGTATCCGTTGTCCCATGTCTGGCTTATTGGTGTGCAGACTGGTGGCTTCCTCGCTGTGCAAGCAAATTTATCCACCCAGTTACATATCACTTCCAGCATCAAACATTTACATATCACGCCCAGCAGCAAACAGTTATTACGTTAACGTCTACCATTTCTCTACAAATAATCTTTTAGGAGATTCTTTAAAACAAAAGAGAGTTGATGAAAGAAATAAAAAAGAGGCAAGTGAAATATTTCGGCCACTGTTATAAAAACCATGCTTGAGGGTAAGGTTGAAGGCGAGCTAGCAAGAGGTAGACAAAAATACAAGTGGGAAGATAACATCAAGAGATGGACGAACATCAGCCTGACAGATTGTACAGTCAGGGCGAGAGGCAGACAATGTTGGCGATCCATTGCAGCCAATGTCATTCTAGAGACAGCACCTGATTGATTGATTGATTAAAACAACACTTCATGTCTATCTGATCCTAAAGTTTACATGCTGGATTATGAAGTCTGCTACCTAAGCCAATAATAAAGCTGGATGATGCTACCATCAAATGACACCTTTAGAAAATAGCAGCTATCACTATCAGCATACTCATATTACATTGTAACTTTCCGTGTATTAGAGACATAAGTTAGTTAGTTAGTCAAGGTTCCAACATCACGGCAACGGGTAGTCCCATTATGCTACATTCCCGTGCCAGCGAATATCACACAAAATGCTCCCCACTGTCAAATGTAAAAAGTGGAATAGACAGGAGTCTCGGCAATCCAACAGCCCGCACTGGTACACTGTGCATAATGCCACCGTCAGAATGTCAACACAAAATTCATCCACGAATACCACAGTTCATCGTTGATGGACTCGGCAGTCACCAGAAAGACCTCATTGACCCGGGTTTTCTCACATGGCTTGGTCTCTTACCGCAGGGCGACCCACCGAAAGTGTCGCACAAAGCACGAACTCCGCAGCTTCAGCGCCGACTCCCAGGAGTCTCCCGAAAAATGCACTCATGAATCGAAAGGGCAAAACAGTCAATTTAGCAACCGCCGGTAGCCATTGTTCCGAACATGCAGCTCACTGCACAGGACAGATGTAAAAGCATTCCACGCGAATTTCACAGCTCACGGTGTCGCCTATGCACTCACTCAGTAGCAGAGCGACGGAACTATGCACTACCAGTCCAACATGAGGAAAATGCGACTGAAAACCGTAGCCACAAGCATAAACATGCCACAGGCCTTATCGGCTCAACGCCTAACTTTCATGCTGGCGACCGGAAGTCCTATTAGAGACATAAGTACAACATTAATGTTGGTGGCTCCCGGGTGCTGTAGTGCTGTAGTGCTGAAGTGCTGTAGTGCTGTAGTGCTAACACAGAATGACAACCCAACAATATACCTCCACGTATGAAGCATTGATGTAGTCTCCTTGTTTCCTGTCTTCATTGGGCTGTAGTTGCACCCTAGAGTGGTCATCTGTGGATACGTTAACTTTGACACTACACTCTAAAATCCCACTCTAAGTAAACCACATATCATTCTAACATACAACTCTACGTATACTACCAACATGTCACACACTGAACGTATGAGGCATAAGGTGGTGCGTGATCGTGAAAATGACCATGTGTTTGTTCACATGCATCCATTGTGGACCAACATTGACAGGGTGATTTGGTCTGATCAGTCACATTCGCTACCGCCATGGGTTGTAGCTATTAAGCCTTTTTGAAGCACAATGTAACAAACTATCGTCTATCAAGACGGCAAGGTGCCAATAATAATATGTCATTGTAAGTATGCTGCGCCGGTCTCCCTGGTCTAGGGGTTACATGACTTTCTCCGTAATTCCGTATACTCTCGTGAGTAATGTGACGTGCGCGAGAATCGGTAGCGGTTCTCTCAGCGTCGGTAACTTACGGGGCATGTGAGCCGGTTGCTCAAAACGCAATGGCAAACTACTGAGCGTAATCTTGCCAAAAAATCAACAATCAGCTGAAAGATGCTGATGTTGACAGCGATGTCCTGTAAAGGATATGCGAACCCCCCAAAAAATGTATTCTACACAACACTATAATGCTTGCTTCTAAGTATACCACACAAGACTCTAACATTCCACTCTACATATATCACACAACACTCTAACATTTCACTCGATCACCTAAACTTAAACGTCTGTAGGTCTCAGAGACTCTGAGTCTGCTGTAAAGTAAAGAACAAAGTAAAGTAAAGGAACAAGTAAAGCTGCAGAAGCTGCTGGATCAGCAAAGCAATGCTCTAACTATCCGACTGTCAGAGCTTCGATCCTAGACCAATTGCCAAGGCTTAAAGCCTGGTCTGCGTTGTCATGAATGATATTTTGTCTTTAGGTTGCATTTCCTCACACCAGGATAAGGCTTGTACCCTCTCAATTACGCTCCTCCGCACGAAGCTGTTGGCCAATGTGTGCTGTCGGATGTTTATTGAGCGCCGCCCAACATTCAGCGCTAACAGAAAGCAGGTAGTTCCGTCTACTGACATACTGTAGCTCAGTCATATCTGACTGAGACCTGCGGGAAATGACAAGACTTACAGGCGCATATGTTCTTGTATCTGTTCTTGTCCTTGTTCTCTGGACTCTGTCCCACGGTCATCGCTGCAGCCTGGTTGCCTGGGATAGCCTGGGGGATACACAAGTGGGCGAGGGGTCATTGCAGGAATTGCCAATTGACGAAACAGTAGTAATAGTAATTCCAGCGGTAGTATCTGTTGTTTAGCAGTTGTAGTAGTAGTTGTAGTACTAGTGGTAGTAGCTGTAGTAGTAGTAGTGTTAGTAGTTTTAATATTAGTGGTAGTAGTTGTAGTACTAGTGGTAGTAGATATAGTTGTAATACTAGTGGTAGTAGTTGTAGTTGCAATACTAGTGATAGTAGTTGTAGTTGTAATACTAGTGGTAGTAGTTTTAGTACTAGTGGTAGTAGTTGTATTACTAGTGGTAGTAGTTGTAGCAGTAGTGGTAGTTGTAGTACTAGTGATAGTAGTTGTAGTAGTAGTAGTAGTAGTAGTAGTTGCAGTAGTTCTAGTTGTAGTATTAGTGATAGTAGTTGCAGTAGTAGTAGTAGTGCTAGTGGTAGTAGTTGTAGTACTAGTGGTAGTAGTTGTAGTAGTAGTTGCAGTTGTACTACAGATAGTAGTAGTAGTAATAGTACTAGTAGTGGTAGTAATCATAGTAGTAGTAATAATAGTAGTAGTAGTAATAGTAGTAGTAGTAGTAGTAGTAATAGTAGTAGTAGAAGTAGTTGTAGTAGTAGTAGTAGTAGTAGTAGTAGTAGTAGTAGTAGTAGTAGTAGTAGTAGTAGTAGTAGTAGTAGTAGTAGTAGTAGTAGTAGTAGTAGTAATAGTAGTAGTAGAAGTAGTTGTAGTAGTAGTAGTAGTAGTAGTAGTAGTAGTAGTAGTAGTAGTAGTAGTAGTAGTAGTAGTAGTAGTAGTAGTAATAGTAGTAGTAGTAGTAGAAGTTGTATTAGTAGTAGTAGTAATAGTAGTAGTAGTAGTAATAGTAGTAGTAGTAGTAGTAGTAGTAGTAGTAGTAGTAGTAGTAGTAGTAGTAGTAGTAGTAGCTTTAGTAGTAGTAGTAGCAGCAGCAGCAGTAGCAGCAGCAGCAGCAGTAGTAGTAGTAGTAGTAGTAGTAGTAGTAGTAGTAGTAGTAGTAGTAGTAGTAGTTGTATTAGTAGTAGTAGCAGTAGTAGTTAGTACTAGAAATTGTTGTTGTATCAGCAGCAATCTAATATGTATTGTAGTATAAGAATTCGGCACAGGGCAACATAATCTACACAGAAGAGCCAGAGAGATGTGATGAAGAAGACGGTGAAGATTTGCCATGCCAACGAGCAGTGTAACAATGGAGGTTATAGCTGTCACACAGGCAATAGCCTGGCTGGAGGCACAGACATTCACTCATGCATGTTTTCTTGGCGACTCCTTGGGTATGCTAAGGAAGATTGAGATGTGCTAGGCTAGGAGTCAATGGTTTGAATCTGTGAGGAGGTCAAGGCTGAGTAATATCTGTGACATTTTTGTGCCAGGGCACGCAGGTGTAAGAGCAAAGATAGGAGAAGATAGGCTGGCGGGCAGTGCTGCTGAGTGGACGAGTAAATGATGCAAGGGTTGGATGTGATTCTGCAACTGTGACCATAACATCAAGTTACACGGGGTCAGGCTAGATACGGGAAGCCAAACTAGAAACGACAACACAGAACTCGTGTCGCCAGTCGCTACACGCTGAGGGAGATACCGAGGAGAGGAGCTGAGTACTTGTTGAGGGACAAACTAACTAACTTATTGTAGTTTTAACTTATTGTCATTTGTAGGTGACAGGTTCGAATCTCTGTACGATAACTATAGCTCTCAATTGTTATGTTATCTTTTCTGTCCTCTAATCGCTATTTCTGTCTGCTACTGCTATGAGCACCAAACAATACTCGTCAATGTATTATTCACGTCTCCTTGTTGTGCCAGCTACAATGTCTCCTGGTGTCACAGTGAATTATGAAGGCACAAACAGCTTCTATAATTTATTGCTTGGCATATTTCTCTGCATCTCGTCAGGAGCATACATCAGACAGCAGACAACATAACTCCAACAGTGACATCTTAAAGTCTTCACCGCGCTAGTTAATTTCAATTACCGTTGGAATATGCGGGTTGTATATTTCACCTTGAAGGAATTCTCTCGTTGCTTTTGTTTATGTTGTGTGAATTCTGCAGCAAGCATGTGACGAGAGCAACGGCATGTGTCACCCTATTGTTTGTGTCCTTATTAGTCACAGATTAGTGTCCTCCAAGGTTTACCAGAGTAGGGGACATGGTTGACCTGCCTTCTTTAGCTAGACTCGTATCTGCCAACGATGTCCCACTTGTAGAGGAACGCAGATCTTGCTCGGCGTGACCGCCCAGCCAGGCAGCCCAGTAATCATGTCCCTATCTTACAGTTAAGTGTCACTATGGAAATAAAATCTTACGGCAAACTGGCTCTGGAAGGAAGCCCTGTCTTTTGACTTCATGAACTCCAAGAGTTCACCCAGGGCGACAACAGTGGAGGTCCTGTGAGCCAGGGTGTTGTAGTAGATGCCGTTACTGCTGTCATTGCTGGTCTCTTTCACCTGCTTCTGTGTCAGGAGCTTGACTGTCACATATAACAGAAAGGTCAGTGTGATATCTATGTTATGTCATTCAGAACATCGCATGCAGATCTCATCCTTCTAGATTCCCGAATGATTGACATGATAGTTATTTCAATCACACAACCATCACCACCAATCACATTCATCATTTTTATTATCATCAATAACAACATCATCATCATCACCACCATTAACATTATCAATATTTTAACCCTCATCACCATCCCCATCATCATTCTCATAATCATTATCACCACTAAAATCATCATTATAATTATCATCTTTACCACGATCAATATCATCATCATAATCAATATTATCATCATAATCATTACCATTATCATCGCAATAATCAACATGAATATCGTTATCACCATAATCATCATCCCCATCATCAACATTGTTCAGAATGATGTCCTCACTGACGACGTGTTGTATTTCGACCCCAACATTACTTCCTACCCTGTATGAGTTCTGTCTTCTGTTTGTCCGCCCCGGGCTCTGTCATGGCTACCACCACACTGTGACACCCCCCCCCCCCAAAAAAAAAAAAAAAAATAAAATAAAATAAAATAAAAATAAAAATAAATTCCCCTCACTATATGTCAGTCACCATTTACACACACGCAAGCAGAAAAAAAACACACACTCACACATACTCACATTCACTCACTCTCACACACACACACACACACACCAGAAACAACACATACACAAGCATTGATACCAGCACAGCAGTTCGTGCTCTCGACATTGTCCTCTACTGACGTCAGAGGTGTTTGCTATTAGAACTGAATCATGCGTGTGTGTGTGCACGCGCGTGTGGTGTATATGTATGTATGTGTGTGTGTGTGTGTATCTGTATATGTATGTGTGTCGAACGAGGTTGTAGAGAAGGAACAAGTGAAGCAACATAAGACAAGAAGCCGTGGCTCACTTACAGCCGTGCTTGGCTCCAGGTCCGGCTTTCGATGTGGACGGACGTTCGTCTGTCGAGTGTTTAATATCATGGCCGCCCAAGGCCCGGACATCCTCCCTGACTGGTCGTCTGCGCCTCCTGGATGGGACAAAGTTCAAGGACGTTGAGGTCACTTGACGTCTGCGGCGCTTCATATCCAAACATGGCCGAATGGATAAGAGCGTTCGTTCGTAGACATTAGGTGAACGAACGAACGAACGAACGAACGAACGAACAAACTTTATTTTCAAAGGGTTAAGAATTGGGCACGCAGGCGCGTCTAACATTCTGCCCTTCTATCACTCTCTTTCATACATTATTTCATTCACACATCATTCAAGACTAACAGAGAACAGCAACAATATAAAGGATATGCATTATAAAGGCATGGGCAAAATGCGAACATCAAAACTACACGACACAGTAATATTAGATTATGGTCTGACACTTGTTGTTAGCCATGTGGAATATACTGGCCTACAAACAGGGGACTGGCTGTTATACTAGGGTTTTGTTATTATTATTATTATCTCTATTATTAAGGGGGAAGATAATCCGTACTGAGATAGTGTTCGAGTAATTTGCGATTATATGAACAGGGATTGGTGATGTCTTTGATTTCTTGTGGAAGATTGTTCCACAGCTGAGCTGCAGAGTACGTTAAGCTTGTTTTGTGTAAGTCAATCCTAGGCTTCGGATTGTGTAATATATTTAAACGTTTATTTAAACGGTGATGCCGAGGTAGCGGGTTCAATCCTTACATAGGTCAGTTGGACTATTGACTTCTCGTCCTTGACTTGTGGACGTAAATTACACGTACCTGTGAAGTCGGAGTGGATTGGCCTGATGGCGAGGGACACTAGTAATAGGGAAAGCAAATCCACGCACAAAATTCAGTCCAGTGCACTAGAAGTAGTAGTACGTATGGACTACGTTTGAGTTAAAATCAAGCCCCCCCCCCCCCCCCCCCCCAAAAAAAAAAAATATGCCTTGTTTCGTGGAATCTCCGGCAGTTTCAATGCTCACTTAAAGGAAATGTACATAATAATAATATTAATATTTTTTCATGTGATTGTGCACCATTTTTGGTCCATACGTAGTTTTTATTTGCCACTGAAACAGTTCATCAAGGCCACGGACTGTTGGTTGGCCAGATGTGTCTCTCATGTTTGTGTAAGTTCATGCGTGTATGTATGCGTAGATGGTAGGGCTAAGTAGACTGAATACATAAACCTCTAGAAAACAGAACCTTGGGCAGTTGGTGACTAACACGTGGGCACAGAGACCAATTATTTCTAGGAGACACATAAGTGGGGCACAAGAACAGCGTGTGTATGCAAAGTACAAATAAGTTGTAACAAGGAGCAAGCACTTTAGAAAGTTAATACAATATAACAAAACGTGCATTTTCTGAGTAGGGGCAACTACTAAAATAAATTCTTCTTCTTCTTCAGCGTTCCGAGCCATTGAGGTTCTTTGCTTCAGATACAATCTGTCTCCATTCGTCTCTCTGGTGGACCTTCTCTTGATAGTCGTTGATTCCAAGTGCTTGTAGGTCTGTACATGTATTATCTCTCCACCGCCTTCTTGGTCTACCTCGGGGTCTACGGTCATTTATTTCCTGAGTGTAAGCGAGTTTTGTTTCCCTATTATCTTCCATTCTTTCTATATGCCCCAGCCATTGTAGTCTATTAGCCTTCATGATACCAGTGATTAGCGGGGACTTAAACAGATCATAAATGTCTTTGTTACTTCTTCTTTTCCACTCTCCACTTTGTGTATCCCTAATGGGTCCAAAGATGCGTCTTAAAATTTTGTTCTCAAAGGTTTGTAACAAGGCTTCGTCTCCTTTCGTTGTACTCCAGGTTTCAGAGCCATACAGCACAACTGGTCTGATCAGTGTTTTGTATATTGTGATTTTGGTGTTACGAGATAGCGCCTTTGATTTTAGTAGATGTTGTAGTGCATAGTATATCTTATTTCCAGAGTTGATTCTAGTTTGTATTTCTTCCCTTATGATGTTGGAGCAGTTGAAGATTGTACCCAGGTATTTGTATGTTTCCGTTCTTTTAATGGTCATATTATCTATTTGTATGTGGCCAGAGTTTCTAGCCATTCCGTCTCTTGAAATTACCATATATTCTGTCTTATCTTGGTTGATAACCAGCCCCATCTGTTGGGCTTTTCCCTTTAAGTGAGTCAATATTTCCAATGTCTTTTGTTCACTTTGCCCTATAATATCTATATCATCTGCATAACCAAGCAGCTTGGATGTTCCTCCAATATCACATTCCTCCTTTACCTTCCTTACAACTTTCTCTAGAGCCAGATTGAAGAGTAGCGGCGATAGTGCATCACCCTGTTTCAAGCCAGATGTTATTTGGAAGGGGTCTGATTTCCTGCCTTTATATGTTACTATATTATAAGTATCTTCCATGCATAGTCTGGTCATGTTGATTAACTTCCTTGGTATTCCAAATTCCTGCATAGCATTCCATAGACTATTCCTATGGACACTATCATAAGCCTTTTTTAAATCCACAAAAATGTTATGGAGATCTCTTTTATATTCCCAATGTTTCTCGGTTATTTGTCGTAAGATAAATATCTGATCTATTGTTGATCTGTTTTGTCTAAAACCCGCCTGGTAGTCACCTAATATGTCTTCTGAATATGGTTTTAGTCTATTTAGTAATACTGCGGATAGTATCTTATAGCTTGTGGACAGTAGTGATATTCCTCTATAATTTCCACATTGGAACTTGTCTCCTTTCTTAAAGATAGGTATCAATAATGACTCTTTCCAGTCATGGGGTAATTCTTCTGTCCTCCAGATTTTTATTATTAGTTCGTATAGCTTTAGATGTAATGCATGGCCACCTGCCTTTATAAATTCAGCAGCAATTCCATCAGTCCCAGTTGCCTTATTGTTTTTAAGTCGTGTGATTACATATAGGATTTCTTCAAATGTAGGTTCTTCAATTTGTGGTTCGCATGTTAGAACCTCTTCCTGTGGGAAAATGTGACTTGGAGCTTCACAATTTAGTAATTCAATAAAATATTCTTTCCATGTGTTGCACATTTCCTCATTGGTATTTATCATATTCCCATTTTTGTCTTTTAAACCATATGTGTTTTGTTGGTGCCCTCGTTTCATTGACTTCAGTTCTTTAAAAAATTTTCTGGATTCATTTTTCTGGTGATTAGTTTCCATATCTTTGATTATATTACTCATATATTCTCGCTTCTGCTGTCTGACTATTTTTGTAGCCTCTTTACATTCATTTCTATAATGCTCTTCCTTTTGGATGTTATTGATGTCATTTAACCATACATGTCTGGCATTCTTCTTCCTAATGACTGCTTCTTCACATTTTTGATTGAACCATCTGTTCTTTCTATGCGTGGTTAACACACCGAGACATTCTTCTGCGGTAGACTGAATTGTATTCTTGATGTTCAACCAAGTTTGGTCAACGCTTTCCTCCAAAGGGTTTTGCAGAGTTTCAAGTTTACATTTTATTTCATCTGTAAATTTCTCTTTGACTGTAATGTCTTGCAGTTTTTCTCTGTTATATGTTGGGTGTAATCTTTGTAATTTAGTATAGAAAGCTCTCTTAAGTTTTATTTTAAATTTTGCTCCAACGAGGAAGTGGTCACTGTGGCACTCAGCTCCTCTATAACTTCTGACTTGCTGTATGTTTGATGCATTTCTGTTGTTAATTAAAATGTGATCTATTTGATTATAGGTTCTCTTGTCACATGATTTCCAAGTTTGTTTGTGTATATCCTTTCTTTGTAGTCTGGTACTGCTAATCTGCAGTCCTTTGGCTTCTGCCAGGTTGATGACTCTCCATCCATTATCATTTGAAGTTGTATGTAGGCTTTCCATACCGGCCACTTTTTTATTAGTTTGCTCTCTACCTATTTTTGCATTGAAGTCTCCCAGCACAATCAGGATGTCCTGTTTGGGGGTTTCTTCTATGACATCTTCCAGATCATTATAAAAGTCTTCTTTAATATCATCTTCTTTCTCTTCAGTAGGTGCATGTACATTAATCATCGTTATATTTTTCCATTTACCTTTTATTCGTAATTTACTAATCCTGTCATTAAAAGCTTTAAAGTTTAAAACGTTCCCCCATAACTCTTTTTTGATGACAAATCCTGTTCCTAATTCATGTTTATTTTGGGTGTTTCCTCCATATATTATAATCATTCCATTTTGCTCTAAAGTACCCTCTCCTGGCCACCTTATTTCTTGAATTGCTGTTATATCCATTTGATATTCAACCAGCTCCCGGGTTAGTTCTTCGGCCGCTCCAGCTCGATATAGTGTCCTTACATTCCATGTTCAAAATCTCAAAAGTCCTTTAACGTTCCAAGGTCGTTGTCCAGATAAGTATGTCCGATATCGAGGCTCATGTATTTGTTTCGTAACAAAGAAAGGTTTTTACAAAGGTGGGGATGTTAACCCCACGCTTCAACCCCCAACCTGGATGACCAGGGTGTTTCTCTTTGTCTGTTCTCTACCCTTTGACCTGTCCGGCTTGGGAGGCCCTGCTGGTAGCTACGCTACCGCCGGCATAGCTCTCAGGGTCATTGAGAAACTCAAGCTCCCCCACCACGACAAGGTGGAAACACCATCGGGGGAGACTAAAATAAATACATAAATAAATATATAAATAAATAATAAATATATAACTGCATACATAAATTAACTGACAATAAGTTTAAATAAACAAAGACTAATAAAACATTAAAAGTAAAATAGAGATATAAAACAAAATAACCAGAATATAGTGTAATCAAGATTGAATGGATACAACCTGTGAACATTTCTTATTTTCATAAAACAACAACAACAACAGCAACAGCAACAACAACAACAACAACAACAACAACAACAACAACAACAACAACAACAACAACAACAACAACAACAACGACGACGACGACGCATATTTTGAAGTAAAAAGAGAGTAAAATTATCACAGTATTGCTGGAGTTGCCGCCCTTTGTCCACAGCAAAGCACGGACTCCACGAGTGTGTTGATAATGCAGTGTCTCACAGGGTGTTTAGATAGGAGAACTCAGGGAGAAATGAGATAGAAGGGGGCTCAACGAGCGTTTAGACAGGAGGTGAGGAAACGAGAGATGCCATAGAATGAGGCCACAACGAGTGTTGCGTAAGGAAGGTGACTAAACGAGAGATGCGATAGAACGAGGACCCAACGAGTGTTGAGATAGGACCAGTAGTGTGAGAAGCACAATGACATCGCCATCATGACACAGCAGACACACTGTAGAACGTCATTCTCATTACGGCCCCAAGAGAAGATGCTGGATTGTTAGTTCTTCGTCCATGCACCATCTTGTCCAGGGGTCTCCAAAGTCCTGTGTCAAACACACCTCCACGACGCCAAAGTTTTTCACCTTTGATGACTCATTGTCCAGAGTTGCGTGCATACAGGGGAACAAGCCACACACACGCTGTTCAGTGGGTCGATCTGTGTACTTGTCACAATTCTGTTGTTCTTGATTGTGACCGTTCTACTAACATAATCTGTGGATGTGATGTTTCTTTTCTTTACCTCTTTGTCACATAGTCCCCCAGATGTCACTTCATCTCTGTGTCACATCTTCAGTCGGAAGTCACTTTATCTCTGTGTCACATCTTCAGTCGGAAGTCACTGTATCTCTGTATAACATCGTCTGCCAGATGTCACTGTCTAGCATACACATTGGTAAAATGTGATCCTTCTGGAAACATCACCATACAACAGGTTCACGGCCAATTTTAGTGCCTCAAGAATGTTGATGCACAGTTTGTTTCAATGTACCGTCTCCATGTTTGTATTTGACGACCCCTGACTTTGTTTCCAGTCACCAGGTCTTCCAACACTGTTCTTTCGAAACCACACTGAACCGTTACATGACCAAAATAACCCCACTCCCAGTTGCGTTGCTGTTTATGGGCTACTTTCTTCATGTTCACATCTGGAAGAGTGTCATGTCAGTATCTTTCAACTTTAGCCACACTATTCTAAGAATTTTCCTGTGATATTTAAGTTCAACAATCATAGAAAATAGAAAATACAAACATCCCAAAGACAATCAGTTATTTCTACACTTTGTGGTAACGATAAAATCAATCAACATCCTTGTGTAGAAGAGGGAAGGTGAAACTAGACAGTAATAATAATAATAATAATAAGTCTTTATTTTCAAAGGGTTAAGAATTGGGCACGCAGGCCCGTCTGACATTCTGCCCTTCTTCTCTATTTCCTCTCATACATTCTTTCATTCAACATCACTTATGAAGCAACTTTTGACAACAAAAGAACATTAAAACGCATGAAAAATAATCAATAACAAATGACTCACTGAGGCAGTGTTTAACATGGGCATTATAAATACCTAAGGAGGGTGTAACGTGCCATACATAAGGGAATGTTTTTTGGCTAGTTGTCGTTTGAGATAAGTTACCATTATTGTCTTTTTTGTGTTATTTGTTATGGGGGCATGTAGTCTGTACTAAGGTAGTGTTCAAACAGGTTGCGAATGTATGTATCATGATTGGTGGTGTCTTTGATTTCTTGTGGAAGATTGTTCCACAACTGAGCGGCAGAGTATGCTAAGCTTGTTTTATATAAGTCTATCCTAGGTTTAGGGACATGAAGTATATTTAGTCGTTCGCTATGTCTAGCGTTATATTTAAACAATGGCCAAAGGTAGCTTGGAGCATTTTGAAATAGGATTTTGTGAATTAGTTTGGTCTTATTAAAAAGCAGGCGCTTGTGGAGTGGCAGTAACCGGAGACGTTTATATAGGTTAGAATTGTCGGTAAGCTTTTCACCATTAATTAAACGCACTGCCCTTTTCTGGAGTGAATATAGGCGTTTTGTTATTGATTTGGAGCATCCATCCCAGACTGTGGAGCAGTAATCAATATGTGTTTGTATATGAGAAGTATAGAATATCTTTCTTGTGTTTTCGTCAAGGAAATTTTTAATTTTGGCAAGTTGGTATACTTTTTTGGCTATTTGTTTAACTAGAGCATGAACATGTGAGTTAAAAGTTAGATTTTGATCTATGATAACACCCAGTGTCTTGTGCTCGGTGACACTTTCTACAGGCGTGCTGCCAATGTGCAGCTGAAGAGTTCTCTGCGAGTTTAGAGTGTGAAGTCTTTGCCTGGTTCCTATTAACATAGACTTTGTTTTAGTAATGTTAATTTGCATGCGGTTTGCATGACTCCAGTTAACTACACTATTTATTTCCTGTTGCAAGGATAATTCTAGCACATTACGATCAACAGCGTTTGTATATACTGTGCAGTCATCAGCAAATAGATCGCAGGACGACGACAGAGTTAATGGAAGATCATTTATATAAATGGCAAATAATAGAGGGCCAAGAATAGACCCCTGAGGTACTCCAATATTAATGGTAATGGCTTGAGATAAAACTTTATTGTGTGATACTACTTGCTTTCTGTCTAATAAGAATGATTTTATTAATGTCACTATATTAAAACTTACTTTCATTGTTTCTAGTTTTTTAATTAGAATAGTATGATCTATCATATCGAATGCTTTCCTAAAGTCTATAAACACCGCTCCACATAGAGTATTGTTGTTAATATTTTGATGCCAGTTTTCTATCATGTTTGTTAGTGCCGTATGGCAAGAATATTTTGGCCGAAATCCTGACTGGCTGTCAACTATCAGTTTATGGCGAACTAAGTGATCTAGTGTTGTTTTGTTGATGTGCTTTTCTAGCGGTTTGGATAATGAGGATAATATGGAAATTGGTCTATAATTACTCATGAGACGATCGTCTAGAGGACCAGCTTTTAAATGAGGATACACTTTAGCGATTTTAAAGGCTGATGGGAAGTGACCTCTGGTTAGACATTGATTATATATAAAAGTTAGTGACTCGCAGATCGCCGGTGCAGCATGGCGAAGGATCCGACTACTAATTCCATCTAGTCCTGATGAGTTATTGTTTTTTAGATTACGGAGATGAGTAAATACTTCAGTTGTCGTCATTAGCGGTATGTTGGAGGAAATGTGTCCATAGTAAGGTACACCAAGTCCTAGAGGATAAACAGGGATAAGACGTATAAGACGCAACATTAACTGTAACCTAATATATGATAATTACAGAAGTTCGCTGTTGCAACAAACAGTGTGACTTCTCACCTGACGAAGAGAATGATCAAAACCACCAGCATCAGCACAACAACAACACAGACCACAGCGGCGATGACAGCAGCGTCATCAATGTGTGGCTCTTCTGGGGAATATAGTAACATCATCAATGTGTGGCTCTTGTAGGGAACATAGTAACATCATCAATGTGTGGCTCTTGTAAGGAACATAGAAACATCATCAATATGTGGCTCTTGTAGGGAACGTAGCAACATCATCAATGTGTGACACTTCTGGGGAACCAAGGTAACATCATCAATGTGTGGCTCTTGTAGGGAACATAGCAACATCATCAATGTGTGGCACTTCTGGGGAAGATAGTAACATCATCAATGTGTGGCTCTTGTAGGGAACATAGCAACATCATCAATGTGTGGCACTTCTGGGGAAGATAGTAACATCATCAATGTGTGGCTCTTGTAGGGAACATAGCAACATCATCAATGTGTGGCTCTTGTATGGAACACAGTAACATCATCAATGTGTGGCTCTTGTAGGGAACATAGTAACATCATCAATGTGTGGCTCTTGTAGGGAACATAGTAACTGTGACGAAACGCGTTTATCTGTCTTTGGTCGTCAGGATCCCGCACTATTTTGGCGCGACATCGGGGGACTTTCCCAGCTATAAATAGACTGGGGGAAGCCGATGGAGGAATTACCATCTAGAATCTTCTCGGAGCACCTGAATTTGAGTGACCCGTGAGGCTGGGTATCGCACTAAGTTCTCATGCAGAGAGATCTAGAAACTCTAGGCGGAGAATGACTGTTTCCCGAGGAAGTGTCTTTTCCCAAGAAGAACTAGCTCCTCGTGCGCATTGAGTTGGCACGAGTGGGGAAATTGGCTAAACCATTCATTCACTTCATGTCGCTCGAAGAGAGCAGACGCAGGCCTGTGTTGAGCCATTTTGTGTTGCGTCTCACCTCAACCATGTATCGGCTGGCTGTTATAGAAAGGAGGCTGAGGAGCCCTTGAACAGTTCTGAAAGCTGACTGGAGTCTGGTTCTGAAGTTTCAGGTACTTATTTGTTTAAGTCAGTTAACTTTGTAATTGTGTACAAAACGCCATCGTTCTAACCTCATTACCTATGCGGATGTCCTTGCATAACTAATTAGCAAACCGATCGATAACGCTGTTGAAGGCTAGGTCGTGTGTTTGTTTACCAACGTGTGTTCGCGAATCAGCTGTTGGGAACGCAGGCATGCGATGTGGGCGATTTGGGTTTAAATTATATTTACCGTGTATCGCAAATCGTTGCATCTATTAGGTGTGGTGTTAGAATAGAACATAGTTATTTGTGCCTGATAGAAACCTAGATTTATGTCAGTCAGTTGCTGAAGCAAGGAGAACGGTTAGAAAACCAGGTAAGTTGGTAGGTGGAGATTCAGACAAAACTGTGCTTAGTTACTAAGTAAATATAGAACTTAGTTCTGTGCCACCAGGAATGATGTAACTATTGTGTAGTAACTTAATAGTGAATTCATTGTGTGGAACACGGGATTTCTGTGTGAAGGTAAGTCTGCATTGATGGTATATATATATATATATATATTCTAGAAGACCTGGACTTTGCCGACGACATAGTGCTTTTGAGTTCAACACACCCGGATGCCCAAGAGAAAATAAACCACCTCCAAAATGTTTCAGGGCAAATTGGTCTCCAAATTAACACCACAAAAACAAAGACTATTGATCTTACCAACAGTTCAGATGACACCAAATTGAACAGCTACGTTCTTGAAAAAGTCAACAGCTTTACATACTTAGGAAGCAAAATGACATCTACAGGGGACTCAACACCAGAAATATCATCTAGAATCGCACTGGCATCTAGTGCCTTCAATAAACTGTCAAACATCTGGAAGTCAAAGACACTCAGCAAACACACAAAACTTAAAATCTTCAACTCTTGTGTGATTCCAGTGTTAACGTATGGATGTGAAAGTTGGAAATCAACGGTAGCTTTAGATAAAAAATTAGACAATTTTGAGAACAAATGTCTTAGAAGACTTCTAAACATCCACTGGACAGACTTCAGAACCAATTCGCAAATAAGACAAGAGACTAAGCAAGATACAGTATCCAATTTCATAAGAAGACGCCGTTGGAACTACATCGGCCATGTACTCAGAATGGACAAGTCAAGACTCCCCTATCAAGCCCTCATATGGTCACCAGTAGGGAAAAGAAAACGGGGAAGACCAAGAGAGACCCTGCGTAGAACCATCATTAGAGAAAGCTCATTCAATGGCCAAGTAAATATCCAAGATCTACAACAGGTAGCAGCGAACCGCCAGGCATGGAGAGACAGAACTTCTGCCCTATGCGCCGCCTTAGGCTCAAGAGGAAAGACTATATATATATATATATATATATATATATATATATATATATATATATATATATATATATATATATATATATATATATATATATATATATATATATATGATGTGGCATTGTGTATATATATTAGGTCATGGCCTGTGATACTTCCTGGAGTAATTCCGAACGCCGAATAGGTCGACGCGTGATAACAATGCGTGCCGTCGCGATGTACATATGCGTTCTGAATTCTTGTCTTAGCTATCCTGTTCTTTCATACTGGCGCTAGTGCGAGTGAATGCTAAGGTGCTGGAAGTATGGAAAGATGCGAGGAGGTTGTATGAGACAGGGGACATATAGGATATGTGGGATTTGAAAGCAAGTTATGAAAGTATAGGTTGGCAGACCAGGCCAACGATGAAGTTCGGTCCCGGCCAAGGCTAAACCACTTGGGAGGGCGGAACTGGAACATCACCCTTGGAACATGTGGGGAACATGTATTATCAAGAAGGCTTCTTGACTCTAAGGAGGAGTCTGATAAGAAGAGTTTGCTATGGTGTGGGCAGGGGTCCCACCAGCAAACAGGCTTGTGTACATATTGGATGTGATCATGCACTATTCCTATATCCCGAGGGATGGTATATTGATCAGTATTATGTTTACTAATGAACATTGATAATGTTAGGAACGAGTCCAGGGACTCTTTACCTTAATGTTTAGTTCGATTAATTTAGAACTATGATAACAGCCTACTATCACTAGTGACGTTAGCGACGACTGGTAGATGATTAGGGATAGGTGAGACCCACTATCAGACTCGTCATTCTGATTTCTTGCTCTGTTTGACGGGCTGTTCTGTGAGGCCAGCTGACATTACTGAACCCATGCTTTACTACTCTCCATATAGAGATAATGCTTTAGTTATATGCATAACTAAATAGCATGACTGAGGGTTGAGTAGTCATTGGTAGGATGCATGTGGACTAATGTTTGGGCCAGTATACTCTCACCGGTCGCTCTTCCTTTTCAGGAGTTTGCCTGTTGAGGAACCAGTCAACTATATTTGTCGTTGGCGGGAAACCACTTCGTGTAACACAGCGAAGGGTCCAATTCTTTACTTATCACGCCAGACTCAACCACACCATGTACCCAGTGTGATTCATCATGCGTGAAGGTTTGCATCCAATGATTCAGGTGCCCGGAAGGTGCAAGTGTGGGACATGATGGTTTGTGTTATTTTTCTGCATTAGAAGATACTCTATTTCAGCCAGGAACATTTCAGCAATTTGAGCAATCATGCTCAAAGAAAGGAATCACCTGACCGTATATTATTACGGTGGTTCTGCCTAAACGCTGAAAAACGAGATTTAGACACTTGAATGGTTCTTATGACAGCTTTGGTGGCAGGTCTTGAGAAGAACTACACCAGCTATTAATAACTTGTGGCAAGTGTTACCAGGTGGAAGGGACAATAGATTATAGTCCAACCTGAATTGTCTTCCTTGAAAGTAGATGTCTGTGTCAGCGACTTGTGCGCTGCAGCTTTCAAGACTCCGCTACTTTCGCACTGCACGAAATAACACTTCATGACATTTGCGAAAGGAATGCAATTTATTCAGAGCCGACATGTGAATGGCTCTACAAGCGTTAGGTTTCATCATTGTTACACAATATGAATACATCAACGTGATGATAGATGATGCTAGCATTACACAATCTAAATGATATAGCCCTATGTTTGCCTATGGCCTAGAAAGCTATCGTATTAGACAAGGATACGTCTGCCCTCTCTACCGTCTCCAGTCAGTCTGTCCCGCTACACATAGCGTGGGCAAGCACGGACACTTTTACCCTCCGTGCAGTTGCTGTTATTGCGTGCCTGGACTTGCCAGCACGCCGGCTGGTGAGTTTGAGTAACCTGGCATATCACGGTTATTCGTAAGGACCAGCAACCCAATTGCTTGGGGAAAGCCCTCGCTCATTCGTACTCGTTGGCCTCTGGTCTGACACAAATGTGTCTCCCAGTGAGGTTATTTATAGTACTCGGTGTCTTCCCTGTCTGGTGTCTCTCTACTAGCCTAGTGTTAACTCCTTACTCCTGTAAGGTCTTATTGGGGATGCTGACAGGGTCCCCCCCCCTCTCCGCGAAGTGTTACTTCCCCTTTTCTTATCTTTGTAACACTTCTTGGTCACAAAAGAAAAATTGGTTGTCCCAATTTTGTCAGATCTCCAATAAGTATAGAACTTTCTAGTTTGGGGATAAAACAATATCTTCTACCTTCATTCACAGTGTTCTATCTTTTCACTTGGCTGATTTAGTAGCCCATGTCTCAGTATAGTTGGATCTCTAGATATCTCAAGGATTGGTAGTGAACCGGAAACCGTTGTCTTATGACTTATGTCCTGGTTTCTGTCGTTTGACCCTATGTCTTTTGACTTCCACCCATTGACTTCCGTCTTGACCTGTTCCTCCTATTGCCCAAAATGACAACCCACACACTAGTTGACTCTGTTATGAGTACAACACATGAGCACCAAGTGTTCATGTTCCCATCAATATCCCCTCCAACTCTATACACATAGCTCTACTGTTCACCTTCTTGCTTCCGCATGTGAAAAATCTATGTTCACTGTTACATTTAGGTTTCTGATTATTTATCGTGTCCCCTGAATTTTTAGAGTTATTGTTTGTCAGGGTCTTAAACTTGGCTCGCTTTCCTAACAAGTGTGAGACAGTACAAATACAACGTGATTTGACGTAAGACTCAACGACACATCGTTCGGTGGATTTATTAACATATCAAATACAGAACGATGATCACAAATACATATAATGGATACTTTACAACTTACATCCACAATACAGTCACAAGTCTGACTCGCAAGATGTCCAGACACTCGCCTTTCAATACAGAAACCATACAACGCCTTTCTCACACGTCCGTCATGTTCCGTGTCCCAGAGCTGTCTGAACCTGGTTCGCAACTTGCCTCCTGCCTGACGTGGCGTCACATGGCAGGCATGCGTCTTGCGTTGGCGGCCTGACCGCTGGTCAGCCAGCGATCTCGCAGGCCGATAACTCCTATTTGCCTGCCGGCGCAACGAAGTTGTTGCATCCCTTACTGGGAGCTAAGTCGCCTGGCGGTCGTAACGATGTCCCTGCATCGCTGTCCCCTGTCGGACTCTGACACGCTCCCCCGGTAAAATCCATGAAAGATGTCGTCTTTCATGTCTAATGTCTGTACCTGTTGGGTTAATAGTATGCCCTTGTCAGAGTCTACCTTCCCATTGTTATACACAACGTTATCAAAATTACACACATGGCATAGAAATATATAAGAACTGGGAGTTGGGTACAAAGACATGTGGTGCTTCATGTTTAACACATATCAGGCTTCACCCTCTCGATGGCTGGTTACCTCAATCGTATTATCACCCAGTCGGATCAGTAGCACCAGCTTCACGCATCTACGTCAACGCAATTTGAAAAAAAATAATAATATGGTTCTTGAAACAAAAACCATCTCGCGAGACTGAAATACGACTTTATATAAGTCGTATAAAACACTCAAACCCTGTCCCTACTTGGCCAGGAGTTATTGTGTTGGTATACAATGTTGGCAACCCTCTGCCATGCCCAGTAGATGCCTGCCTGTGGTGTCAACACTTTAACAACAACAGGTTATATTACACACTCACATTAGCATATACATTCCAAATTATGGCCCTTTGTGTGAAAATGTAATAACAATAAGGGAAATAATTTTAACATTAGTGAAACACAATAATTTACAATAACTATTTAATTTCTTAGTGTCATTGCTTGACGTTTCTTCATATTAACGAGAAAAAGTCGGCAATATGAATACGTTAATCAAGATATGATTCTAAGATTACATTAGAGAAATAACTAAACACACAATTCGTGTATTCAATTTTATAGAATCCTAAACATTTTAGAATCGTCAAAACTTTTTAATCTTTTATATGTTGTCTGCTATTTTTGTTCTAAATTTCTAATTAATCCGGAAGTACACACGAGCTCTAAAATCAGCTGATGGTAAAGCTTGTAGAACACACCTGTTCCGGTTTGATGTAGTTTAAGGAAGGAACAATGTTCTCAAAGTTCGTGTTGGATTTTGGTACACAATCTTCTGGATTACGATCGAATGTTCATGTGTTGGATGTTTCAGTCGAACATTAAAGATTTCGGTTCACTGCAGAGGTGTAGACAAGTCGTCACTGTTCAGTTTTTACTTTCACACTCGTCATTAAAATGTTCCTGGAAGAATCAACACGAAGTTGTCACTGTCAAGTTGGATAATTCGCTTCAGGTAAGTGCGAATGTGACACTGTTCTTGTACGTAATATATACAGTTAATAAAGTTCGCTTTCTACCACATACTACACATTTATACACGACAATCACTACATGAACTAGTAAAATACGAACACTATATATAATGGGAGTAATCCCTATCACAATATTGTAGACATTACACAGCTTTTTGTGAATGGAAAACCACTATTCACTGCTAAATGGCTGTGTCGGTCTGAGTGTATTTCTACATACTGCACTCAGACATTGGTGCTCACTGGGTCGGTCGGACAACGTGACAAAAGATCGGCAATTGAATTGGTTCTGCCTGGGATATGTCGAACCTCAAAGCTATAATCTTGAAGTTTCAGAGACCAACGCGCTATCATATGGTTCGATGGCACACCTGAATTCATCCATCGTAAGGGGCTGCTGTCCGATTCTACGATGAAATGGCGTCCTAGAAGAAATCTAGACAATTTGGTGATACCTACTACTAAAGCTAGGGCTTCCAATTGAGGAATGGACCATGCCCGCTCTCGGGCTTTCAGCTTCCGGGATACAAAATAAACTGGGTGGAGGATGTTGTTGTACTCCTGCAACAGGACTGCTCCAATCGCCACGGAGCTAGCATCTGTGCGTAATCTGAAAGGTAAACGGATATCGGGCAATTTAAGGATAAGATTCTGTTTATTCTTATCGGAAAAACATGATAGCACTTTATGAAAATGCGATTTTAGGCATTGATCGTGTACAATTTTCTCAGGTTTATCCTTTGTTAGTAAATTAGTAAATACCTCGGTCAGTTCCGAAAAATCAGGAATAAATTGCCTATAGTAATTGATTAGGCCCAGCAAACTTCTGACTTGTTTTTTAGTAGTCGGAAGTGAGAGTTTTAGTATCTTGGACACAATTTTATCGTCTGTCGTGACAAAGCCATTGGATATTTTGTAACCCAAGAATGATATTTCTTGGTAGGCTATGTCTACTTTTGCAGGCTTCACTGTCAGTCCGTGCTGTTTGATCCGTTCAAATGTTTGGTCTAATGTCTTAATGTGCTCAGTCATTGTCTCTGTGTGAATGCATATGTCGTCAATATAGCAAATTATGTTAGGAATGTCTCTTAGCAGTAGTCGTGTCATACGTACGAATGTGGCTGGGGCGTTAACAAGCCCAAATGGAAGTTTGCACCATTCGTACAGTCCCCAAGGTGTGGCGAAAGCTGTCAGATGTCTGCTCTGTTCGTCTACAGCAATCTGCCAATAACCTTTAACCATGTCTACAGTCGTAAAGAACCTAGCGTCTGTCAGTTCTGTCAGAAGATCGTCAGTGTTTGCCATAGGCTCAAGATCTAGAACAGTTATTTTATTCAGTTTTCGGTAGTCGATGCACAGTCTTATTGTATTGTCCTTTTTGCGTACTATGACCATGGGAGATGAGTAGTCTGATTGGGATCGTCTTATGATGTTATTTTTCTCTAAGTTGATGATTTCTTGATGTAACTGTTCCTTGTAATGTAATGGGATTGGTGTATGGTCTGCATCTAATGGGTGTGTTTGATGTGAGTGCGATGTGATGCTGTATTAATTCTGTTTGTCCTGGGTTGTTGGAAAAGATGGTGTTGTACTGTTGTATAAGTTGTTTGCAACTGTCTGTGTCTGCTTGAGTTAAATTTGGGTTGATTTTGATCTCCTTCAAGCAGTCTGTCGTGTCTAATGCAGGTGTTGGAATTTCGTCACTAGCATCGTCGTCTTCGTGATCTATTATCACTGTACAAGCTGTTGTATCGTCTTGTTCGTCGTCTCTGTTGTGGTATGGTCTTAGCATATTTATGTGAAATATTTTGTGTTTGTTTTTTATAAGGATCTCGTAGTCTACAGGTGAAATATGTCTTGTCACTTTAAAAGGTCCCTGCCAAGAATCAGTCAGAAGGCTGTCTGTCACTAGGTAGCAGAAGAAGAATGTCCTGTCCAGGTGTCAATGTTATTGTCCTGTTACCTTTGTCAGCATACTGTCTATAAGTAGCACCAGATAGTTTTAGTGCATTCTTTGCAATAACACAAGATTGATGATTCTTTCACGCAACGATGTCACATATGAGTATGATGATATGGGTTTAAGTACTGGTGTAGAGTCAGTTAACATTTGGTGGTAAATGGTCAATGGGCCACGTGGTTGGCACCATAGATAAGTTCAAAAGGAGAGAAACCGGTACTAGCATGTGGTACCTCGCGATAAGCAAAAAGAATAGCTGGTAGATATACATCCCAGTTGTTGGGGTGTTCTTGCGTCACATTTGCAAGCATGTGCTTAAGATCCCCGTTAAATTTTTCTATCACCTCGCTACTGTGAGGATGGTAGGGGGAATTGAAACACTGCTTAACTCCCAGCATTTTGGTGAACGCTTGGGTGGATGCGGCAATAAACTGAGTGCCCCTATCAGATTGGATAGTATCTGGAAACCCTATCCTAGAAAAAATATGGAAGAACCTTCCATTATTTCATTGGCAGTTATGTTCTTTAACGAATAGCTTCTGGCCAGCGACTACATTGATCAATGTCCGTTAGAATAAATTTATTCCCTCTAGTTGTTGTATGACTGAGAGGGCCCACTATGTCAACCGATAGCTTTTCAAAAGGTCGACTGGCTAAGTCGGTTAACTTGTAACTTTGCCTGTGGGTGTTTACCTTTTTAACCAGTTTCTGGCAGGTGTCACAACTTCTGCAATATTCTTTAATGTCATTGCAAAATTTTGGCCAGTGAAATTGTGTCAATAACCTTGATCTGGTCTTAACGTATGCCATATGTCCTGCAAGAGGTATATCGTGTGCAAGATGTAAGGCTTGTTTGCGATAACTAGTTGGCAAAACAGTTTGCTCTGTGGTATTGTCACCTCTGGTGTAATACCTAGTGAGTATGTCATTTTTCATCGCAAAATGCCATTTTGCATTCTTGGTTACTTTTGGCTTTCGGCCGATCAGGTCAAAGTATTTTGACAATGAAGGATCAGCTTTTGGGCTGTTACAAATGCTTCCTTCATGGTGTTAGTAGGTAGTGAAACTGTGGCTGAGCAATTGTAATCGCCTCAGTTTGATTTACTTCATCTTGCACTCTAGCAGTAGCTCTTGTTACTGCGTTCACACACTCAATGATATCAGATGATGATGATGGAACAATAGTTTCACTGATGTCATGAGAACTTAGTGCTACATTAGCTACATTAAAATCAATAGGTGGTGTGACATTTTCAATGATGACATTTGATGGTGATGTTATGGTATCATCATTACATGAAGATGTTATGTCATGAGGTTTATCATTTACCTCAGGTAAATTACCAATAATTATATCACAAACTGGACTGGTTAGTGCAGCGCACTTTACTTTCCAGTGAGGAAAGGTGTATCAATATATGCCCATAGCTAATGGGTATCTCTCAATATTGCCTGAGAATGTTCTACATGTTACGTGCCTGCCTGTGTAATCTGTAGGCAATATGAACGTTCTTTCAGGCCAATAATTGTACTTCCTGTGTCGCGAAGGACTGTAGCATATTTGCCATTTACATATCCGTGATGGATGTTTATTCTGCCCTTTGAACCTATTACCGAATTAGCTTCTTCATTGGCAATAGGGATGGTATGACCGCATTTTAAAATACCATCTTCATAGAAAGTATTACAAACATAGCATTTGTTTGCGTTGAATATGTCAACAGCCTGTGCTGAGTTCACAGGATGTTTCTCTGGCTTTTCTTCTTCAGACGCGGAACTATCATCCAAGGCGGCACCTGCTTTTTTGTCATCTGCCTGCCCTCACAATCCCTCCGATGGTGTCCGAACGCCTTACAGAGAAAACATTTAGTCAACCCTTTGAAGGTTTCACGCTCCTGATTTCGTTGATTTACCCTGTGTTGTAAGTACGTCTTGTAACGAGGGTTTTTATCACACATCTCACTCTGATGATGAGAATTATTACAATACCCGCACTGATAAAACTTCTCAGAGGTAGGCTTACGAAATTTCTGCTACTGTAGGGTTGTTTGTCATAATTAGCCGCTGCTACAAAGTTAATGTTAGTATCTTCAGTAGCAAAGCAATCTTTATTGGCTGTGTAGTAAGCCGAACCCCGTCTTTCAATTTCATCCACACTAGAGCATTCATTCTCTAACAAAAATTTAGCAAAGGCTGAAGGAATAGATGACACAATTTGTCTCTAATAATTAGATCTTCCAATCTCTGATAACTTTTTTCAATTTTGGCTGCTGTCGTCCATTTGGTGAAAATATCTCGGACTAAGCAGAGGTAGTCAGAGAACGTTTGAGTCGGTTTTGGGCTCAATTTACTGAACTGTTCTCTGTAACCTGCCTCATCTAACATAAAATGTGCCATAATCTTAGATTTCAGATAATGGTAATCTTTTCTGAGGTCTTTGGGGATGGTTTCAATAACTTTAAGAGGTTCCCCTGACAAACTCCTCATGTACACAATATTCCATTCAGACAGTGGAACTTGATAATGTTCCATTAAAGTTTCAAAATTTTGGGTAAAGGCTGCAATGCAGTCACCCGAGGTATAATTACGTACAATACCTTGATATTTCTTATACTGGTTTTCTTTCTCCAGTCTCTCAGATTTCTTATACTCTTTGTTAATCGCAGTCTCAGTGTCAAGTTGTTTCATCTTCAACTGTAACTCCAGTTCTTCTCTCTTACTCTGAGCTGCTATTTCTGCCTTTTTCAACTCACTATCTATCTCAGCTTGCTTTGTCTTTGCAGTCAGTTCTAATTCGGCTTGCTTTAAGGCTGTGTCTGCCTCTACTTGTTTGGCAGATATCTCTGCCTGCTTTAATGCTCTTTCAGCTGCTCTTTCTTCACGTTCATTAGCTTTCTCCTGAACTAGTAGGTATTCTGCGTATTTCTGCTCACTCCACTGTGTTAATTCATCACCATGTAACTGTAACTTTATGCCCATATCAATGAAATCAAATAATGAAGACATGATGGAAAAATGTCAATGAAATACCAGCCACACACAATATGTTATAAGTGGTTAGTAATAAACAAGTTACAATCTGTTTATATGGACGATATGTGCCTAAAAATGCATTTTTAAAGTATACGAAAAGGAAAAGTATACTCAAGTGCCCTGGATGCGGTGAAGAACGGTTGGAAATCGGGCTAGGAACTGTAGGGTCGCTACCTCAGACTACAAATGACCTCTACGGCAAGGTTTCGGAAGGTACGGAAAAACCTGCTTTTATTTTGGAAGAAGATAAATTAGCGTCTATTTGTTGGTGTGTGCCTGCTTGTCACTAAGTGTTGATTAGGTTTGTATGGCGTTGAGTATAATTGTATGTCGTAAGTTTGTCCGTCAACAATTTGTTTACAATACACGTTACTTTCTTTACAAACACTTTTCGCGTTCCACAAACTCAATTCACAAAGACAATCTACAAGTATCTTAACACTCTACAACATTGATGACACATCACTTACATCAAGTTTACAAGATGGCGACAAGGTCAAAATGGCGACAAGATCACAATGTCGACAAGGTCAAAACGGTGACAAGTTTCACAAATCACAAATGTTTTACACGCTTACAGGATCAAACAGAATGTATGCATTGTACGTTTACAAATGGTCTTACACATGTTTAAATAATGTAGTAACAATCAAAATGAGCCTTCCATGATCACATTTAAGTTTAAATCTAATTAAATTAAACGTTCAACACGGACAAGCTATTCACGTTCAAATATAACTAAATTAAAGCTGGACGAGCCCTCCACGTTCACACATGTCAGGGTCTTAAACTTGGCTCGCTTTCCTAACAAGTGTGAGACAGTACAAATACAACGTGATTTGACGTAAGACTCAACGACACATCGTTCGGTGGATTTATTAACATATCAAATACAGAACGATGATCACAAATACATATAATGGATACTTTACAACTTACATCCACAATACAGTCACAAGTCTGACTCGCAAGATGTCCAGACACTCGCCTTTCAATACAGAAACCATACAACGCCTTTCTCACACGTCCGTCATGTTCCGTGTCCCAGAGCTGTCTGGACCTGGTTCGCAACTTGCCTCCTGCCTGACGTGGCGTCACGTGGCAGGCATGCGTCTTGCGTTGGCGGCCTGACCGCTGGTCAGCCAGCGATCTCGCAGGCCGATAACTCCTATTTGCCTGCCGGCGCAACGAAGTTGTTGCATCCCTTACTGGGAGCTAAGTCGCCTGGCGGTCGTAACGATGTCCCTGCATCGCTGTCCCCTGTCGGACTCTGACATTGTTCTTTGAATTAATTGGTGTGTGCAACTTTTATGTGTTCGTTTTCCTGTTTGTTTGCGTGTTTTCTAATAAACTACCGTGTACTTAACTCTCTAACATGTGTATGCGTTAGTGTACTAAATGTGTGTGTTCCTTCGAGCGCCGTAAATCGGTTTATTGTGGTTACAAACGTTCGTTATTTTTATTTGTGACCACAACTCCGTTTTCTGAAGCTCAAAGTACGTTCTCTCTATACTCTGCTAAAGTGTTGCTGTAACACATATAAAAACCTTGACAACACATTGGAAACACACATGACACAGACAAGTCAAATAAGACTTTTCCAGCGGTGGAAAAAAAAAATTTTCCGCTGTTTTTCTCTCTCGCTCTCCTCCTTTCAATATTTACTAAGTTTTTGCATTCTCTCTTCGCATTTTCTCTTCTTTCATTCCTCTTTCATACCATTTCATACTGTTCTTTCATTCAATCATTCTCTCGTCATTAAAATATGTTTCATAGTATCACATACATAAACAATATATATATATATATATATATACAATAAATGATTGGCTGAATTATAACAGTAATCACGCCAAATGACTGTGCGTTTTGTTTGCACGCGTCATGTCCGTACAAAAATACACATCGTTATAAGGATGGTTCGTTACCGATCCTGACATAGTAACTTCCATAATTTGGTGTGCTGAGCTAAATTACCCTCAAGGGAAATAATTTACTACTACTTTCATTTAAGCGATATGGGTTAATTACCTTAAATGTTACTTGTGAAAAAGATGATATTAATTCCTAAATGATTGGCATTAGTTTTGAAATGATATATTAGCTAAATGGATGTATAAATGATTATGATTATGAGTTAATTAACTAATATAGGATCTAATAATTGTATTTATATAATGGATATTTTACTAAATGGGTTATTAATTAAATGATGGTGATTTCTAACTACGCAAATAAGGAAATAAAGTTATATATGCGTTTACATAATTTGCAATAGAATAAATAATAGAAAAATGAAGTTATAGATTCAAAACAATGTTTTCCCGTAGTGAATTTGAATAACGAAGACACAAACAATAGATTGCACGATTTATTGCCTGGCATATTTCGCTGCATCTCGTCAGGTACGTACTGCAGAAATCACACAACTTACGTGAAATTACCTAGATAAATCCTTCAAGTTGAAATATACACATATTCGCACAGTAATGTCACTTATCTACCACGGTAATTTTAAGCTGACTAACATGTCTTTCTGTTTACACAATTCTGGCTTGCGTTGATAGATCATAATTGCTTCTGCAAATTTTAACAAGCGAGTATTTTGTGTTCTAAACAACACGCGAAATGCAGTGTCTCTGGACACAACATGGCCACTGGCAACGATGTGCCTGCCGATTGAAGACGCCGGGAGCTTCCGGTGTGTCGGCTCCTCGCGGCTAGCATCTCCTGTGTGTTGTATCTTGTTGACCCATTGAGGTATGTGTTCTGACACCCGTTTGTTAAGCTGTCTCTCCGTTCGACCAATGTAAACGGCCTGGCATCTACATGTGAATTGGTAAATACAATTGTTTGTGGCGTACAGAGGAACAGGCTCTTTGACTGTTGGTGTAGGAATGGGTACGGTTTTACATCTAATGACTGGAGTTGCCGCACAGAATGTTCGACCTACTGCTGTAGTAAGCCGGTCTTGTAGACGTTGCATTACGTCATCCCCTCGAAAGGTTAGCTGGATGAATACCTTGAGTTTAGGGACTGTAGTTACGTCTGCTTTGGGTTTGGGCTGTTGGCAATGGCGCTTTATAAATCCTGTGGAGTACCCATTCAGGTTTAAGACATTCTTCAGAGTTTCAAATTCCTCTGTCAGTGTGTCCTGGGTGCATATCTTTCTAGCACGGTCAAACAAGGTCCGTACTAAGCCCCGTTTGTACTGGACAGGTGTGAAGCTCTGAAAATTTAGGTATTGGCCAGTCCATGTTTCTTTGCGATACACCGATCTTTGAATTGTGCCGTCTGCTCAACGTCTCATTAGAATATCTAGGAACGGTAACGCTTCGTTGTGTTCGTGTTCCATAGATAGAGAGATGTTTTTATGCGTCTTGTTCATTGTGGCCTGAAACGATGTTGCTTGTAGCTCGTCTGTGGTGATAATTAGTATATCGTCCACATAACGCCGGTAAAAAGCCAAGTTGTTGATGTCTGAGGATCTCTTTTCTTCTAAGTGTGCCATGAAGATGTCCGCTAGAATAGGACCAAGAGGACTCCCCATGGCCACTCCGTCAATTTGGCAGTATATGTCGTTATTCAAATTCACTACGGGAAAACATTGTTTTGAATTTCTCAAACGTCGCCTCCCATTACCAACTGTGACGCGATTAGATGGATTACTCAAGCTGAAGTGTAAAATATCGCTACAGGATTGTCGATTGAGATTTCTCGAGGAATGCCTAAGGACGGGGATATTTCCTCACCGGTATTTCAGATCTCTGAGGACGAACAGAATATGTCCGACAAGAAAAAACCTGAGACGACTGACAAAAAACCAGATAGAAGAAACCCAGTCCAAGCTGGCCAACTTGAAGCGCACACACAGTTCTGCCTACTACGTCACCCAAGAATTGAGCTTGTATGGCTACTTGAAGTTCACTAAATTCTGTACAGAAGCAGTGTACAAGGTGAAAATCGCAGAGAATGCTCGCCTCAACAAATCACTGAGCACTGAAAAGGTAACAACGTCAGTACTAGACAACCCAGAGAAGTATGTGAGGAACTTATCGTCATACGTACTCAACAACATTGAAACAGAGGCCCTTGCATACGGATTAAAATTATGCATAAAGCCTAAACACATCAACCGTGTTGAGTCGCAAGCACAGTTTGAAATGTTGTTCGATCAAGTCTCCAAGTTATCACCTACCTCTGCTGAGTCGGTCGGGTGGCTGAAGGCCAAACTGGTAGATTTAGAACACCAGTATCGCACAACACCCTCTAAACAGACGTGTCCGCTGACCAACGAACACCTTACTGCCTTAAAAGCGTTAAAGGCTAACAAAACCCTCGTCATACTGAAACCTGACAAAGGGAGCGGTACAGTACTGATGGACATGTCAGATTACCAGAGAAAAATGGATGTAATATTGTCAGATGAATCCAAATTCAGGATAGATCAAAAAGTAAACAAGTCGGAGGACCTGGATGCTATAATGAGGAAAGAGATCCAGTCACTTGTGAATGCGGGACTCATCAGTGAGGCCACTGCAAAAACGCTCACACCACGTGGCTCGCACACTCCTCAGATGTACGGTCTACCCAAACTTCACAAGCCCGGCATCCCGCTAAGACCTATCCTGTCCATGGTTAACTCTGCACAACACCGAATGGCGAGATGGTTAGCCGAAATGTTAAAGCCAGTACGACAGTCCTTCGATCCAAACATACTCAGAGATACATTCCAACTGGCTGAATTATTGGATACTATGGACATAAATAACAAACACATGGCATCCATGGATATAGCCTCCCTATTCACTAACGTTCCATTAGAGGAGACAGTGAAAATAATAAGGGAACGCATTGAAGACAAACAACTAAAATTAGGCATACCAACACCTATTCTGGAGAGGCTACTACTACTATGTACCGCCAACATCCAATTCAATTTTCTAACTAAGTCATACCGCCAAATTGACGGAGTGGCCATGGGGAGTCCTCTTGGTCCTATTCTAGCGGACATCTTCATGGCACACTTAGAAGAAAAGAGATCCTCAGACATCAACAACTTGGCCTTTTACCGGCGTTATGTGGACGATATACTAATTATCACCACAGACGAGCTACAAGCAACATCGTTTCAGGCCACAATGAACAAGACGCATAAAAACATCTCTCTATCTATGGAACACGAACACAACGAAGCGTTACCGTTCCTAGATATTCTAATGAGACGTAGAGCAGACGGCACAATTCAAAGATCGGTGTATCGCAAAGAAACATGGACTGGCCAATACCTAAATTTTCAGAGCTTCACACCTGTCCAGTACAAACGGGGCTTAGTACGGACCTTGTTTGACCGTGCTAGAAAGATATGCACCCAGGACACACTGACAGAGGAATTTGAAACTCTGAAGAATGTCTTAAACCTGAATGGGTACTCCACAGGATTTATAAAGCGCCATTGCCAACAGCCCAAACCCAAAGCAGACGTAACTACAGTCCCTAAACTCAAGGTATTCATCCAGCTAACCTTTCGAGGGGATGACGTAATGCAACGTCTACAAGACCGGCTTACTACAGCAGTAGGTCGAACATTCTGTGCGGCAACTCCAGTCATTAGATGTAAAACCGTACCCATTCCTACACCAACAGTCAAAGAGCCTGTTCCTCTGTACGCCACAAACAATTGTATTTACCAATTCACATGTAGATGCCAGGCCGTTTACATTGGTCGAACGGAGAGACAGCTTAACAAACGGGTGTCAGAACACATACCTCAATGGGTCAACAAGATACAACACACAGGAGATGCTAGCCGCGAGGAGCCGACACACCGGAAGCTCCCGGCGTCTTCAATCGGCAGGCACATTGTCGCCAGTGGCCATGTTGTGTCCAGAGACACTGCATTTCGCGTGTTGTTTAGAACACAAAATACTCGCTTGTTAAAATTTGCAGAAGCAATTATGATCTATCAACGCAAGCCAGAATTGTGTAAACAGAAAGACATGTTAGTCAGCTTAAAATTACCGTGGTAGATAAGTGACATTACTGTGCGAATATGTGTATATTTCAACTTGAAGGATTTATCTAGTTAATTCACGTAAGTTGTGTGATTTCTGCAGTATGTACCTGACGAGATGCAGCGAAATATGCCAGGCAATAAATCGTGCAATCTATTGTTTGTGTCTTCGTTATTCGAAGTTATAGATACTGTAAATAAAATAATAATGTACATATATCACAGTTACATTTCTATATCTAATTACACTAAGTCGACGTCCGCCTCTGCGTTGTGAAGCTAGAGCAAATCTCTTTGTAGACTATTCTAACATAGTTCATTCTGCCAAAGTCTTTAATGCTCTTCTTGAAGGATAGTGTATTCATATAGTTGCCTACCACATCATGTAGGTCCATAGCTAACCCTGGAATGTCATTCGGGGTCTAAGCGTTGATTCAATACATTCAATTCGAGGTCTAGCCTTACTATATTGTGACGTTGGTTCACATTCTTTCTAGATTCGGGTCTAAGCTGGGTTCGCTGTCCTCTTGGCGTTAGTTCCCATAATCTAAATTACGTGTGTCTCAGCGCATGTTAATTGTGCGTCTGTTTGTTACATTTTTCATAGCACTGTTCTATTCACACAAGTCAAGTATCAGGCGATAGTAACGCACTTACGATATGTCTTACTCACCACACATGGCACTTGGTTATCTAACATTACAGTGTCACTGTTTCTGGTGGTGTATGGTCGCTTCCTTCCTGTAACTCAGGTATTTGAATGGATGAAGGACGACTTAAAAATGTCTGCAATCGTATTTAATCTCCCCTTTAAATGCTGGATGGTAAACGTATAATTTTGGAGAATTTAAAGCCCACCTGTAAATTCTATTGTTGGTAGGATGTCCAGATTGCATCACAGACAATGGAGAGTTATCGGCTTGGATTACAAACTGTGCTCCTGCCAAACATCGGTGAAACTTTCTCACGCAATAGATCAAACTAAGGCCTTCCAATTCTGATGCTGAGTATCTTCCTTCAGCAGGAGTGATGTTGCGAGCTACGGGGTGGAACGTCCCGTCGTACAACTGACCTAGTATTCCAGATCTGGATATGGCACTCATATCTATGCGTAAGAAATAAGTGAGTTTTGGGTTAGGCATACGAAGGATAGATGGAACGATGAAAAAATGTTTCAATTTCGATACCGCACTAATTAATCGTGCATCTTTTACAAATAACTTAGCCGAAGCTTTTAAGATGTTAGAAAAAACACTGGTGATTTCCCCCAGGTTGGGAATGAATTTACTATAGTAGTTTGGGACCTGTTTCTTGGTCGTTGGCATTGTTACATTCAGAATTTTAGTGACGATACTGTTATCAGTTTTCAATTGGCCCCTGCAGATGGTATGACCCAGGAAGTCAATTTGTTCCATGCCCAACTCTATTTTGGACGGCTTAGCTATGAGTCCACACAATCTCAACCTGTTGACCTGTCGACGTTTCAGTAGGTGTTTTGTCCCGTATTTCGTCTGACTGCATCTGTTATTTCTATATGTCGAGATATTTGTCGCAGTTGCGTTTACTGTCGGAACTGGTAGTTCCATCTCGTCCATTACTGTTGTGCTACTAGTTGTGTGTGCTGTTATCTGGCTAAGTGTGTTTGCGTTGTCGCTGTTGTGTGTCGCCCTACCTAGTGAAGTTGAGTTATTTATGTCTGTCGTCTCATTGCTTGGTGTTGGTGCAATCTGTTCGTCTGTCCGTTGTACTTGTGACACGTTTGGTTTCAGGATGTTGATATGAAATATCTCTAAGTGTTCTTTTATCGATATTTCATTATCCGCATCTGATATTTTGAGTTCAACGTTGAGAGGCCCCTGGCAACATGTTAGTACCATGTTATGTTTATCAGTTAGTTGAATCACAGCCTTTTGGTTCGGTTTAAGGTGAATCGTTTTAGTACCCTTGTTTGTATAGTTATGGTTTCCATTATTCGACACCTGCATTAGGGGTCCAGTAATATCGACCGGTATACTTTCAAGTGGTCTAGATGCTATCACTGATTGTTGCACCTCGGCCTTTACATGCTTTTTCTTTCGTACACGATGTTGACACACAGTACAAGAGCGACAGAAAGATTTTATGTCCGAACAAAATTTCGGCCAGTAAAATTGTGATAGAATTCTGGCTCGCGTTTTATGATAGCCCAAATGTTCAGCAAACGGTGGTGAATGTGCGATTTTTAGCACCTTTTTCCGGTATGTTACAGGTAACACCGTCTGCTGAATTTCATGGTTATTATATGTGTAATAACGCATGAGAATTCCGTTAACCTTTTTAAAGTACCAGGAAGAATTTTTAGAAACTTTCTTTCGCTCACACAATAAGTTAAAATATGATGTGAGTGTTTGGTCGGTGCTTTGTGCCTCGCTCAACTTTTGGCGAGTATTGTTGGTATCTGCACCACTAGGTGTTAGTAGCTGTAGTGTTTCATTTTGTAAGTCAGTATAACTTGTTTCTGTATCTGACTTATTTACAGCGTTGACCATGTGTGTTTCATTCCAGGCTTTTATGTTGTCGTCTGTACATTCTTTCAATGCATCAAGACACCCCAAAATAAGGTCCGTACATGGATTTTGGAGGATAGCGCACGTAAATGTGCCGGTAAGGATATGCGCTTTTGCCAGTGGATATTTCTCGATGGTACCCGAGAAAGTACGGCATTTGACAAATTCACCCGTATAATCTTCTGTTCTAGCAAGTTCTCCCCTTAATCCCAGTATAGTACTGCCGCTATCAACTAAGCATTGGCATGGTTTACCATTGACCTGTGCATCGTAGAACTAAAGGTTACCTCTGGAGGCACATGCTGCATTAGCTTCTTCATTTGAACATGATATTACGTGTCCACATTTCAATCTCCCCTCCGCATGAAACTGGTGGCATACTTTGCACGTCTTAAAGTTTAAAATATCGGTTACTGATGATACATTTTGACATTCATTCGTTGGCAATACATTGACAAGTTCGGGATCTATGTCACTCTCATCGTCTGATGATGTATCGATGAGGGCTGCGTTGTTTGCCTTCATTTTCTGTCTCCCAAGACACCTATTGCTATAATGGCCATAACTAGAACAAAAATAACATTTTACAGCACGTTTAAACGATGATCTTCCGCTTTCTTGCTTCTTTAACACTTGTTCTAGGTGTGACGGATATGTGGGGTTCTTATCACACATCGAATAAGTTGGGTGAAAAAGATTTCAATAATTACATCGAGGTGGTTTCTGATATGGTTTGTCCTTCTTACTATAGTCTTTCTGTTTGTAGGATCTATCAGGGACTCTGTTAGCAAAAGCTGTAATTTCTGTGTCATATGATGTAGTTTTAAATATGTCCCGATTAGAGGAAAAATAAGCTGACCCCCGTTTCTCTAATTGTTGAATGGAATCAATATCTGACTGTTGTAAGAATTTAGCAAAAGGGGTAGGCACTGTAGAAACAACTTTGTCCATTACCATTAGCTCTTCTAGTTTTTCATAGCTGTTACCTACTTTAGCCGCCTTAGTCCATTTTTTAAAATGTGCTCTGCACGTTAGAAATGTAGTCTAAGAACGTTTCCGTTGCTTTTGGTTTCATCTGTGAGAATTGAATCTGGTAACCAGTAGCATCCAAAAGAAAATGTTGCATTATCCTATCGTGTATGTACTGGTAATTGTTTCTAAGGTCTGTAGGTATGGATTCTATTACTTTTAAAGGCTCCCCACTCAGGTTCCTCATGTAAATCATTGCCCAGTCCTCTAAAGGTATTTTCTGTGTTTTTAGTTGGAACTCTATATTTTCGGTCCATGCGCTGATTGAATCACCTACAGTGTATGGTTTGATAAGGCCTTTGTACTTACTGAATTTGTTCTGTTCTTCTTGGCTCTTTTGTTTGCTAGAGGCTATTTGTATGTTGGAATCTACCTCCATTTCCTTCATCTTTAGTTTAGTTTCTGAATCTACCTGTATCTGCTTTTGTTTGGTGGCTTCCTCTGCTTGTTTGTTAGCAAGTTCTACGTCTAACTGTGTCTGTTTGATAATTTGATCTAATTCTAATTGTTTCTGTTTGGTAGCTTGATCGGACTCTAATTGTTTATGTTTGGTAGCCTCCTCGATTTCTTTCATTTCTTTTTGATGTTGCCTTTCTATTGCTCTTTCATCCCTCTGTCTAGCTAGCTCTTCTTTATACTTTTGATCTGCCCATTTTTCTAGTTTATCGCCAGTGTGGCCCATGGCGATGCCCGCCTGGATACATTCATTTAGTGACGCCATTTTGTAGCGTAATGTTAATTCAAAATGATAATATAATAATATGCACAGAATAGTTTACAATAATGTGTTAGTACATGTACATCATTTGCTGGAAAAGAAGATGCATGATTAAGTTAGAGCATATCAAAATATTCGGAAAATATACTCATCTAATTTGTTGGACAGTGCGGTACTTGGGATGTTCCACCGCAGTCTTTCACATTACACACTGGTTTGATTTGCTGACACACGGGCTGCGTTCTGGTTAGTAGAGCAGCAAAAATTAGATACACGCTTAAGTTGTAAATACAAGCTCACAATTCATCATATTCTATCAAATATTTCATATTTTATTTTATAACGTTGTTACTATAATTTCCTATTTCATGCGATTGGTGAATGAGAATGTGATAAATAGTGATAGATGGTAGTAATGATGAATGATATGATCGTCTGAATGATTGTTAGATGATAAGTGAGATGAGTAGTCGTATGGCCGTCAATGTCGTCTTGTCTTCGCCGTTTGACTCTGGCGTACCATCGTTCTAGGCTGCAGTTCGTCGCTAATCTATTTACTGATTTCGTAGAATGGTGACATTGATGGCTGTATCACACGCAATGGAATGTACACGGTGGTTACGATGGTAATGTTCACTGATGATCTTATACATTTCAATTGCTTTTAATATCATAACACACTTTCTAAATAATATTGGTAGAATTTCACACTTTACCGATCTAATTTGACTCAATTGTGGTTCACACTCCACAAATTTTGGCGATCGTATAATTCACCACAAGAAAAAATTTAATTTATAGCATGTATCACAATAAATTTGTATTACTTTGCAATATATAACATATCACAAATGTTGAAACGTGCATTGAACTAATTCTGGTACAGAACTTTGTAATATTAATCGATAGTTAGCGTTCGTTTAGTGGTTTATAATACCACTTGCATGTTTGCGTTAACTGCTCGTCGAATATTACTACAACTGCCTGCTATGGCTGTTCAGAAAACATTCACTGAAATCTGACAGTAATTGTACTGCTGGCGTTCGTTCAATGTGTTCTGACACAAATTCGCAGCTGGCGTTGATTCTTTGACCATTCTGACACCAATTCGCAGTTGGCGTTGGTTCACAACTTCTGACACCAATTCGCTGTTGGCGTTGGTTCACAACTTCTGACACCAATTCGCTGTTGGCGTTGGTTCACAACTTCTGACACCAATTCGAGGTCTAGCCTGTCAGCGACTTGTGCGCTGCAGCTTTCAAGACTCCGCTACTTTCGCACTGCACGAAATAACACTTCATGACATTTGCGAAAGGAATGCAATTTATTCAGAGCCGACATGTGAATGGCTCTACAAGCGTTAGGTTTCATCATTGTTACACAATATGAATACATCAACGTGATGATAGATGATGCTAGCATTACACAATCTAAATGACATAGCCCTATGTTTGCCTATGGCCTAGAAAGCTATCGTATTAGACAAGGATACGTCTGCCCTCTCTACCGTCTCCAGTCAGTCTGTCCCGCTACACATAGCGTGGGCAAGCACGGACACTTTTACCCTCCGTGCAGTTGCTGTTATTGCGTGCCTGGACTTGCCAGCACGCCGGCTGGTGAGTTTGAGTAACCTGACATATCACGGTTACCAGCAACCCAATTGCTTGGGGAAAGCCCTCGCTCATTCGTACTCGTTGGCCTCTGGTCTGACACAAATGTGTCTCCCAGTGAGGTTATTTATAGTACTCGGTGTCTTCCCTGTCTGGTGTCTCTCTACTAGCCTAGTGTTAACTCCTTACTCCTGTAAGGTCTTATTGGGGATGCTGCCAGTCTGATTCTAATAATGTACTGAAAGAGTATGAAGACTTTGAACTGTGTTCGTGTAGGACTCAGTGACATATCAGTTGCCTTATCTGATTCTTCAAGCAGTGTTACTGTGCTATGATTGCGGGACCATAAGATTGGTCAGGGACTTATTCTATAACCAGTGTTACTGTGATATGAGTACGGGACTATTGAATTGGTCAATATACTTATTATCCAACCACGGGTAATGTACTACTGAGGGACCATTGGATTAGTCAGTGACTACTTAGGTTCATCGAAGTCACGAATACTTGGAGTCAAATCCAGGAGGATTGTCTCCTAGCCAGTGTTGTTAGAGAACTGTGTATTAACAGTGACTTAGTAGGAGTGATACAGATGCAGTTGGTCCAGTGAAGTGAGGTCCAGCAGTGACTCTATTGTTGTGGATCCACGCTCTGGAGACGGAGTGGTCTCCAAGGTTCTAGTCATCTCACTGGAAGGAAGCCGGGTGAGTGGCGGACCGACTGGACGGGACATCTGCATCCAATCTACTTCTCAACTCAATGATGACAACCATATCTCTGATTCTGTCTCTACTCTATCCTCTATTTGTGTAAATAGATTATTCTATCAGGATGTTCATTTCAGTTCTATATTCTCAAGGGTAGAATAAACTTTATGTACGTTGACTTGCTCTTTGTATAATGATTGAGTGTGGTCTCGGACGATGCCTAAGTGTTCATTGTTCCACAGAAGTAGGTAGTTAGTGGGGGTCTAGAATCTGGAGAGGCTTGTAGACATAATTAACTAATATGAGATCAGCCACAGAGTAAAAATGTGTATCTGCCTATCCAACCCCTGGGGCTAGAATACACGGGAGTGCTAGAGACACCTCGGGTGTGGTTCACTCTCACTACCCAAGGTGATCTTGTTACAGTAACATCATCAATGTGTGGCTCTACTGGGGAACATAGTAACATCATCAATGTGTGGCTCTTGTAGGGAACATAACAACATCATCAATGTGTGGCTCTTGTAGGGAACATAGCAACATCATCAATGTGTGGCTCTTGTAGGGAACATAGTAACATCATCAATGTGTGGCTCTTGTAAGGAACATAGCAACATCATCAATGTGTGGCTCTTGTAGGGAACATAGCAACATCATCAATGTGTGGCTCTTGTAGGGAACATAGCAACATCACCAATGTGTGGCTCTTGGAGGGAACATAGTGACATCATCAATGTGTGGCTCTTGTAAGGAACATAGCAACATCATCAATGTGTGGCTCTTGTAGGGAACATAGCAACATCATCAATGTGTGGCTTTTGTAAGGAACATAGCAACATCATCAATGTGTGGCTCTTGTAGGGAACATAGCAACATCATCAATGTGTGGCACTTCTGGGGAACCAAGGTAACATCATCAATGTGTGGCTCTTGTAGGGAACATAGCAACATCATCAATGTGTGGCACTTCTGGGGAAGATAGTAACATCATCAATGTGTGGCTCTTGTAGGGAACATAGCAACATCATCAATGTGTGGCACTTCTGGGGAAGATAGTAACATCATCAATGTGTGGCTCTTGTAGTGAACATAGCAACATCATCAATGTGTGGCACTTCTGGGGAAGATAGTAACATCATCAATGTGTGGCTCTTCTCGCGACGACGGTCTGTAACATCAGCAGAACAAAAAGACAGACAATACACTCATGCAACATGTTCTCACAGAATGAACATCCTTCTTGCTTGGGCCAACACGGGTGCTCCATCTGAGCTTGCAGGTGTGAAATACATGCCGGATGTCTGTCTGCCAAAATTTAGATGTCTGCACACCTGTGTCTATCTCTCTATTATCTGTTTCTGATGATTGTCTGTGTGATGCCACATACCTGTTGCCCAATTATTGATTCATTTTCCGTGTTATCATTCCAGAGTTGGGAATTCATTGTTATCTCACTAGCGTCTATATTCAATGCTATATCTAAAGTTGTTTCAGACAGCATCTTTGAGTTATGCTGCTGGTCAATGATTCAAATACCTCCGCGTCGCAGGTCAATGTTTGAGACACCAGAGCGTACGTTTTGTTACTGGTAAGTGTCTCTGAACATCGAAACAACATCTCGAGACGCCTCTAGCTGGGCTCTGATTTGTAACAGAACAATATCTAGCTGAGCCTTGCTAAAAAAACAAGTATGCTGTTCCAGACAAGACCAATAAATATGCCTTCTCCCGTCAGTATAACAGCGCTCCAATAAGACATCATCTTCAAGAACAAACCAGAGAGTAACACACCACATTATAAGTTACACATCCCACATTATACCTTTCACATCCCACTTTATAACTTACACATCCCACTTTATAACTTACACATCCCACTTTATAACTTACACATCCCACTTTATAACTTACACATTCCACATTCTAACTGTCGCATCCCACATTACAACTTACACATCCCACATTAGAAAATACACATCCTACATTACAACTTACACATCATACAAACGGTGACATAATCTTGTACAGAATCATGCCTGGGAGAGTGCAACAGCTTGGCCAAAGAAATGGTGACATGATCTTGGACAGAATGTCAGAAGACGTGGTTCTTGGAAGAAATGCTGGGGTCGACGATCACGAGAATGCACATTGAAGACAACTTGGGCATGAAAATGTATGAAGCAGAGGTGCTGAGAAAGTCTGGGCATCTTCCTGTGTTACCGGTATAAGAACGACGTTCTGTAACAGATCTGCTACCCGATGACGAATTCGCGTACAATGACGTGTGCTGACCAGTATAAATTTGCTGTGAAGACAGAACATAGGGGAGCCACTGCAAGACATACCTTGGCTACATGTGGATCCCTGGTAGCCACTCAGACACCCATACAAGCATGTCCCGTCAGTGTTGGCGCAGAAGTGTGCTCTTGTATCGTTGTCTCTCACACAGAACTGGCTGCAGGACAGCTGGCACCCCGGACCGTATCTGCCCTGGTCACAGCCTGGTTGAGAACCGCAAGAATCAGTACATGGTTAGTGTGTGAATGTCTCGAGACTAGGCCACAGCTGTATGTATTGTACACTGCTGTAGAACTACAGATGTCAACACATGGTTAGTGTCATTGACGTGTGAGCACTGGATTAGTGCGTGGATCTGTGAGAACAGCGTTTATGAGTGGATGTGTGAGCATTGGATTAGTGCATGGATGTGCGAACACTGGGTTAGTGCATGGATCGGTGAGCACTGGGTTAGTGCATGGATATGTGAGCTCTGGGTTAGTGCATGGATCTGTGAACACTGGGTTAGTGCATGGATCTGTGAGCACTGGGTTAGGGCATGGATCTGTGAGCACTGGGTTAGTGCGTGGATCTGTGAGCACTGGGTTAGTGCATGGATCTGTGAGCATTAGGTCATAGCTGTAAGTACTACACTCTGGTTTACAATTACAAATGTAGGTAGCTAAATGTAGATAGCGTGTGGATCTGTGAACAGTGGGTCATAGTGTAGGAGCTATTTGCTACTGCAGAACCACGAGTGTGAGCACCTAGATAGCTTGTGGATCTGTCAACTGTGGGTCATAGTGTACCCACCATACCCCAACAAACACATAATTCATGCATTGTCAATGTCAAGAACTGTTAGCTTCTATTTGCTGTGTTTTTCAACTGACCAATCAATTGATGCATTTTTATCACATTAATTCATTGCTCACTCTGTGTGTGGACAACAGTCATGTGTGTGTCCAGTAAATGTCCAGTCTCTAACCCACGAGCTCGTGTGTTGTGGGGTTTTCAACTTCTGAAACAACCTCAATGAAATAATTATATATCATGTCTCTCTGTCACTGACCGACTAAAGCGTGACTAAAACTCACGACCCCAGTACGGTAGAAAGGGCAGATTGCTCTGCAGAAGCACGATTTCTACCCGGCCCAGGAGAAAAGAGCCTGAACTATTCATTCAGAGGACGACCGTGGTCAAGACTGGACCGGGTCAGACTATGACTAGGTAATGGTGTTTTATGCAGCAACTCAATGTTGATAATTTAACAGTTGTAGATATTTCAGTGCCGGTCTACACCACTTTGTCCGTAATCCCGTATACTCTCGTAAGTAACGTGACGTTGTGCGAGAATCGGTAGCTGTTCTCTCCACGTCGGAAACTTACGGGGTATGTGAGCTGGTGGCTCAGAAAGATTTGAGAAACTACTGAGCGTAATCTTGCCAAGAAATCAACAATCAGCTGACAAATGCTGATATTGACAGCAATAAAAAAAAACAGAAAGATATTTCAGTTATCGAGTATTTTATAATGATAGTATTGTAGAACCTTAATGTAATAATAGTCGAACATTGCTCTGTGACGATGTGAAGTATAAGCGTGATTGATAAACGTTGTAAAACTGCACAGCTTTATGTTGTACTTTGAGTTTGTAGATGAGCACTACGACGACAGTGAGGGCCTTACGGGCCCAAACATCCGACGACAGTGAGAGCCCTACGGGCCCAACAACTAATAAACCATCCATCGATCGGTCCACCGAACACCTAACCGGAAGTTATTGCTGGACCGATGCAAATGAGGTCTTTCAAGGGATGCTTATTTGTTTGGGGTGTCGGTGTCGTGGCACTAAATAGTAATGTAGTTAAGATACTGATGTGGCCTAGTCCACGTGATCAACGACCAGTCATGCATTAATCTGGACAGTGTGACAAGTCATCCTTCCAACACAACTATCTGTGTAATGATTGATAGCATTGTAGCAGTCTAGCCAGTCCAATGAGGGGGATTTCCGTGGCGAAGTAGCCATGCCGTCTGACTCGGGCTTCGAGGGTTGTGGGTTCGATTCCGGACCGCGTCATTTG
>JACEFZ010006549.1:0-127500 GCA_014155875.1 Cepaea nemoralis | reverse complement strand
GTGTGATATGGGGTAAGGTGATATTGTGTGAGATGATATGAGGTGAGGTGATATGGGGTGAGGTGTTATGAGATGAGGTGATATGAGGTGAGGTGATATGGGAAGAAGTGATATGAGATGAGATGATACTGTGTGAGTTGATATGGGATGAGGTGATATTACGTGAAGTGATATGAGGTGAGGTGATATGAGGTGAGGTGATATGAGGTGATTTGTTATAAGGTGAGGTGAGATGAGGTGAGGTATCGCGAGGTAAGTTTAGATGAGGTGAGATAAAATGAGAAGAGGTGAGGCAATACTAGTTGATATATTGTGAGGTTATATGATGTGAGATGATATGAGGTGAGGTGAAGTGAGATGAGTTGAGATGGATTAAGGTGAGGGGAGGTGAAGTGAGGCGAGGATGAGGGGAGGTAAGATGAGGATAGGTGAGGTAAGGATAGGTGAGAGCAAATGAGATGAAATGACGTGAGGCGAGATGAGATGATGTGAGGTGAAGAGAGATGAAATGAGATGAGGTGACATGAGATGAGGTGAGGTGATATGAAATGAGGTGAGGTGAAATGAGATGAGATGAGGTGAGGTGAGAAGAGGTGAGATGAGATAAGGTGGTGTGGGTGAGATGAGGTGATGTGAGGTAAGATGAGATGAGGTGGTGTGGGTGAGATGAGGCGATGTGAGGTGAGATGAGGTGAGGTGATATGACTTGAGACAAGATGAGATGAAGTGAGATAAAATGAGGTTAAATGAGGTGAGATGCGATGAGGTGAGATGAGATGAGATGATGTGAGTTGAGATGGGATGAGATGAGGTGAAATTAGATGTAGTGAGTTATGATTATATGAGATGAGGTGAGATGAGATGAGACAAGACGAAGTGAAATGAGAGGAGACAAGATGAGGTGAGATGAGATGAGATTTGGTGAAATGAGATGAAATAAGATGAATTGACATGAGATATTATGTGATGAGGTTCGGTGAGATAATATGAGATAAGGTGAGGTTATATGAGACGATGGGATATGAGGTGAGATGAGGTGATGTAAGGTGAGGTGAGAAGAGGTGTGATGACGTGAGATGGGGTGAAATAAGGTGAGATGAGACGAGTTGTTGTGATATGAAATGAGCTGATGTGAAATAAGTTGAGATGAAGAGAGGTGAGATGAGATAAGGTGAGATAAGATTATTAAGATGAGAAGATTTTATGATGAGGTCAGATTTGGTTACATGAGATGAGGTGATATGAGGTGGGATGAGATTAATGAGATGAGATGAATTGAAATGACATTAGATGAAAGAGATGAGATGATGTAATATGAGATTGATGAGATGAGATTATTAGATAAGGTGAGGTGAGATAAGGTGAGATGAGTTCAGGTGAGATGAAGTAATGTGATATGAGGTGATGTGAGTTTAGGTGAGATGAGATCAGGTGAGATGGGGTGAAATATGTTGAGATGAGGTCATGTGAGATGAAATGAGCAATGTGAGATTAGATGAGATATGGCAAGATGAGATGAGATCAGCTGAAATGAATGAGATGAGGTGATATGATATGAGGTTAGATGAGATGAATGCGATGAGATGTGATGAACTAGATGAGATGGTGTGAGATGAATGTGAAAAATAAGGTGAGATGCGTTGTCGTTAAATGAGATGAGACGATGTGAATTGAGATTTTATGCAATGAGATGAGGTGATATAAGTGATGTGTGGTGAGATGAGATGAAATGAGATGAGGGCATGAGATGAGGTAATGTGTGGTGAAATAAGGTGAGAGTAGATGAGGTAAGATGAGAAGATATGAAATGAATTGAGATGAGATGAGATGAGATGAGATGAGATGAGGTGAGTAAGAGTAGGTGAGGTGATGTGAGCATATTTGAGGTGAGTTGATACACACCTAGAAGTAAAATATTACCTCCGTAAACTTCCAGCTCACACACGGTCAAGCTGCTGTCTGTGTTATTTACTCTAATATTGACCAGACGGGTGGGTGTGGCCACAGACTCGGGAATGACCGTGTAAACAAGCTGTCCGAAGGTAGAGTTGTCCTTGTCCCTGTAGTCTAGCACTGGAGGTCCAGAGTCGTCATTGAAACTTCTCAGTTCAAAGTGTCGTAGCCGATCCATAAGTGCTGAGACAATAATGGCTTTATATATATTAGGGCTGCGGAAGTTAACAATTAATTAATCGATTAATCGTTAATTTATTTAACGATTAATTTTATTTAACGATTATTGGAAAACTTTTCTCCCATCACTTATACAAATGAACCGGATGTCGAAAAAATGTTCGGACATTTTAAACATAGTGCTGCAAACACAAAACACAATTGCAAAATTGTACTGAGTCACCATTGTGTAAGCTGCAGCAAGATGTACCAACAAGATGGAATAGTATGTTTATTATGCCACAGAGTCTTCTACAGGTCAGAGAAGCATTAACTGTCTACATGTCAGATGAAAAGAAGCAATACAAAGGTCCAAACTGTCAGATTCAGTTTGGGAGAAGATTTCGAAATATGTCAAAGTTGTGGACTTATTCTGTCAGACCACGGTCCTGCTTGGCGGTCAAGATTATGTTTCATGTAGCTGTGTATTGCCACTGTTATTATCGTTGACAAAGCATATAACTGTATACAATGATGATCCGGGCTACATAGCTAAATTTAAGGCAGCATGTATTAATGCAGTGGTTCCCAAGCTTTTCAAGCAGAGGGCCATATCTACTATTTTCGGTAGTTAAGCGGGCCACAACGTTATAAAATTATAAAAGTCGTGCAATATTATTCTTACCTTTCTTAACTTTCGTCAACAAAATTCTAAAACTTTAAAGGCAGACAATGTCAGTATTACACTGCGGTCATTTTTTTTTTGGGGGGGGGGGGGGGGGGGGGGGGGGTTTAAAATCAAAAGATCATTTCACAATACATTTTAAATCAGTTTCGAAAATCGCTATAAGTGTAATTAATTTACAATTGTAACTGTTCTTCATAACTAGTTACTTAAGTTCAGATGCCAGTTATTCAATGTCTGGGTACAAATCTGTCGTGCCCAAAGTCACAAGCACAGATAGATTACTGTCGATGAGTCTGGAACGTTGCTTGTTTTTTTTGTTTGTTTTTTCTTTTATAACGGTCATTGCGGAAAATGACCTCTCGCATTTGTAAGTCGAGCCGAAACGACAAACGTATCTCTGGGCGAATGAAGGCAAGTGTTCAAATTGTTCGCCAGGCAAACATCGCCAGAATGAAATCATATGACCAGCTGAAGGTTAAGCAGGCAGCTCCAGAAATTTATATCTCAGTGCAGAACTGCATTTTAAATCAATTACTTCGTGCTGAAGGTTTTGCTGTAATTGACAGAGCTTGGCGTCAGGAAATACGAACGGATTTATGAAGAGGGCAACATTATTCTCCTTTGTTTGAACTCTTGAATTTCGACTGAAAGATATTAAGAAGACTTTCAACTTTTACTTTGTACTGTAATAAGACACATTTCTTGTCCACCACAAGCGTCTTCAGAGTTGGAACTGCCTTTAAAGTCCTTTCAGTCAGCTGTCCCTTAACCAGTCGTAGTCTCATTTTAAATGAAGAAATGTTGTCTCACAAATGTGTGAATAGTTTGTTTTCCCTGGATGCTCGCATTTAAAGAGTTTAAATGAAACGTGATACTCGCCAAAAATGCCAGGTCATTAAGCCAGTCACCGTTCAGCAGACATTCCCGTTCTGTAGGCAATTCATTTATTTCAGACAGAAATAGACAGACACTATTTTTCAGTTCCCAGAAACGTGATAGAACTTTCCCTTTAGATAGCCATCTGACATCACAGTGTAACAGTAGCTCACAGTATTTCTCGTTCAGGTCTGATAGAAACTGTCTGAACTCACGCCAGTTCAACACTCATGTTCATAGGCTTTAACGGTAAATTTGTATTTGAATAAAATCTAATTTCAACTAAATACTACTGACTCTGCTAAACAGTTGTAACAGACGACAACATGGCGCCTTGCGCACTCTGATTGGTCGACGAGGCTGGGATATGGGAACTTCATAACGTTTCGTTGCGAATTGAACAGGCGCATTAGATAATATCTGAGCATAACAACCACGAGCAGAGTAAATTATCACACGCTGACGGGGCGCTCCGAGTGCATTTTTGAAATTATAAAAAAATATTATATTAAATAACGAGACCTCGCGTGCCACTTTCTTACAGCTGGCGGGCCACAAGTGTCCCGCGGGCCGTGGTTTGGGAACCTCTGTATTAATGACTTCAGTGAACGTATAGCTAGATGACAAGTATTGAAATACTACAGATTGCAACAGCTCTTGATCCACACTACAAATACCTAAAGTGTTTGTCAAAAGATGCAAGAGAACGTACCTGGTCACGTATTGAACAACAAATAGCAGTTCATTTTCATGATGAGCAGATGGAGACTGCTGCAACGAATGATACTGACATTGACAATGAAACTATATGTGAACCACATGAAGAAAGTATTAAGCTAATGGAGTCTGAAATGGAGAAGAAAGTTGCTGAATCGGTTGACCCTTCACAATGGTGGAAACTTAATAACATCGATATCTAAAATTGACATTCTTTGCCAAGACCATTCTGTGCATAACGGCTACCTCAGTTCCATGTGAACGATTGTTCAGCTCTGCTGGTTATATTGTTAATAAGACGTGCTCGTCACTTGAACCAAATACTGTCAACATACTCGTCTGTTTGCCGGTCTCCCTGGTCGAGGGGTTAGCAGCTTTCTCCGTAACCCCGAATACTCTTGTGGTTGACGTGAGCGCACGAGAACTGGAAGCGGTTGGAATCGCGCCAGTGACTATTGAGAGTATGGAGCCGGACGCTCAGAAAGTCGTGGCGTACTGATGAGCGTAATCTAGCCTAGGAATCAACATACTGCTGAAAGATGCTGATGTTGACCGCAATATCCTTAAACAGGATGGAAACGCGAAAAAAAAATAAAATATTCGTCTGTTGGTTATTAGATGATATATGAACAAGAAAATCCAGTGTTATTTCGAATTTTGATAAATGCAACTATAATGTGAGTTACGTGATTATAAATGTTTTGCTTTTATCGAAATTAACGATTAATTAATCGTTAATTTTTCAAATGTTAACTATTAACTACACGGATGGTTCGGTGTTGAGAGGTAGGAGAAGTGCCTGGGAATTCTTAGCAAAAGCTAATGGTCGACGTTTGGTGCAGGAGAGCCTGGCGTATGATGACACAACATCTAGCTTAAGAATGGAGGTGGAGGCGGTCAAGTGCAGCTTTCCGCTGGATAGAGAACACGATACATACACACATTGTGATTGTAACTGACTCAGAAAGCATGCTGAGAAGGGTGAGAACAGGTAGGCTTCGTGCAGAGTGGCTTGCTTCGCTTCGGAGGTCACGGGTAGCAAGAATCACCTGGATCTTTTCTCCGGGGCATGCCGGTTTGCTGGGGAATGAACAGGCGGACAGATTGGCTGGCTCGGCAAAACTTGGTGGAGTATTGATGCATGACAAGACAGACGTGGTTGCGGCCTTGTGGGAGCACGTGTACACCTCGGAGGAGCAAATGGATCACCATAGTCTGGTAAGAATGAGACAGCGAGGTGTGACGATTGGATCTGGCCGATGCTTGACGATCAGAGGAAAGACGAGACGGACATATATTCAGATTGTTACTAGAACTATTAGTATTGGAACTCTTCGCTGGCTGCTGAGGATGGGGACGGAGCTCTTATGGGAATGTCCGAATGCTGTGATGTCGGTTCGTAAATCAATCAATCAATCAATCGGGGCGCAGAGGTGTTTCCAAGGCACCAGGGCCGGGTTATATACTGGCCAAGACCTATTGACGTGTCCTCGCCGAGCGTCCTGGGCAACAGGTCCATTCGGGGTCCTGGCTGAAGTCAATAGGATCGCCGATTCCTCCGAAGTCGGAGAGTGTCTGCCCGTATGGCGAGGAACCACCAGTCTGCACACCAATAAGCCAGACATGGGACAACGGATACTCACGCAAACCTCAGGTCCTGTATGACATCATACTGATGTTGGACAACAGGATGCCTTCATCCGACATAAAGGACTTTGCGTTGGAGCTCAAGCCAACGAACACAATCAATCAATCAATCAATCAATCAATCAATCAATCAATCAATCAAGTTATCTATTAAATTTAAATTAATCGGTCGCAGCCCTAATATATATCCGTGCAAACATGCCTGCAAAATGGCGAGGCCATACCACAGCACACACTCATAACGGGGTTTTGCTTCGGGGAAATTTCTAGCTCTCATCTCAAAATTATTCGTTATTACTGCCAACAGTGTGAGTACGTTAACAAAGGCCACTGTTCACGTGCGTGAGGGTGGGGTGGGGGTTAACATGCACTAATAGACTATTAATAAAATGTTACAAGCTGATACATCCAGACACCCTAAACAATTACAAGCTGAAACATCTAACATCCTAAGCAATTATTAACCGATACTATAGCATTATATACAACTGTAAGAGTGAAACAGAGACATTTCTTTGGTCTTATAGTGAGGAGCCGGGGTTCGTCTTTGTTATTTATATGCTAACTTTGATATTTACAATTTCCAAGCCCACTGTGATATTTACAATCTACCATCATATTAATATTGCCTTCAGTATTCTGAAGATATAACAATCTCCAGTTTCTGCTTGTTCTGCCGCTGATGTTGGCGCGTTGTCAAGGTCTCACATCCGAGGTTGCGACGCGTTGTCTGTACCAACGCCAGACAACATAACAACACGCAACCCTGAGTGATGTTAAACACTGCAGAGGGAATGCGGCGTCTTCGACGACGCCCGTATAAGCAACCAAGCACAGCAATTGAGCGACGCTTAAACGACCGCTGGTCAGCAGTATACCCCGTGAACCTTGCAGGGGTCACACCAGCTGACTTAAGCGCCGACTAGCGTGTAGCGTGTAGAACGCCAAGGCTGGCAGACGGGCTTAGGTGTTTGAATGGACAGGTCGCATGAGTCTGCGAGTGGTGTTTGAATCTGCATTGAGAGCTAGCCTGTACGACAGTGGGAGACTGGTTCGAACGCTTGAATAGTTTGACTTGTAAGTGAGATGTTTATTGATCGCATGTATCTTGATGTATTGTATTGATATTGTTCATGCCGTAATGATTGCTATGGATTGTCATTGCGCGATGTTTGTGCGATAATAAATGCAGCGCGTAAATAAACCTTGTGAATAATAGTTTCGGATATTCACTTCGTGTGATTTGATAGTTTGATATTGCTTCACACTTGCCAGAAAACGAGCTACTTATCTTGCTCTACGCAAGACTCTGACAAGTGCGAACAGTTTAGGAAGTTGTCTCCTAAGCCAACACACACGTTCTCTGATTACATCTCAGAAATTCAAAATATTTTTTCTAAATGGCTGTCAGCAGCTAAAGTAAATGGAAGTTATGACAAATTAGTTGATCTTATGTTGAGAGAGAAGATTATCGCATCTTTCCCACCCCCGTTTTCTAAATTTTTGTTGGAATGTCTGTGTGAAAGTGTCCAACAGATTGAAAGTCGTGGCTCTGGTTATTTTTCAACCAATAAGCAATGTTTCTCTAGTAGTCTGACTAGCACAGACTTTGTAGCAGCAGCTACATACGGCAAATATCAGGCAGGGTCAAATAACGAACAAAGACCTTATAAACAAGCTGCAGAGAAATTGTATCAGTGCAAATATTGCCACTATTCTACACAATGAGAATGATATGTGCGACCAACATCCTGGGTACACTGCTTACTTGCAGAATTACATTTCTAAGCAAGATAAAGAAAGGAAGAACTACAGAAAACTTACCAAATGTTATCTTTGTAAAGCTTATGGTCACTGGCGTAAGAATTGTAAAGGCAGGTCAATGACCAGAAAGGCTAATGCAGCCATGTTTGACAATTCTTCTTCAGAAGATGAAAGTGTACAAGATCACCCAGTAAACTCAGCACATTCCATTGAGGTGTTCCATCATGAAAATGTACCATTTGTGATCAATTTCATGAGGATGGCGTGTTAACATGCGGCCATTCTATACCTGTTACCAGTGAGGAGGCCAATTCGGTAGTAAACTCCAAAGGTAAATTAAACATTCATAAGGGGTATGTTAATGGTAGAGCTGCCACAGTTTTACGTGATAGCGGGAAGTACTCTTCATTGGTGTAAAGAGAGATTATATTTTACCATCACAATATAGTGGTAAATATGTCACATGCAGGACATTCTCAGGGAACATAGAGAAATATCCAATTGCATGGGCATATATAACTACACCATTCCTTACAGGAAAGGTTAAATGCGCAGCATTAACCAATCCTTGCTGCGATGTCATCATTGGAAACCTTCCTGAAGTGAATGACATACCACATGACAGTATTACATCAACTGTCATTTGTAATATTGATACTACCATTTCACCTTCATCACCAATCACCATTCATGATGTATTACCACCTGTAAATGAATGTACAAATACCAACCTGGCTACGCCAGAACATACATGTAATTGTGTGAATGTAACATCAATGTGTGATGAGAATGATCGTTGTAATGTAGTAAATGCAGTAACTAGATCTACTGCACAGATGCAAGATCGAATCGATCTGACAGAGGCTTTACAAAGAGTAAGTCCAGTTGTAACATCTCCTGAGACAACAGGGAGACGTTTATAACATCTCAGAAAGCCGATCGATCTCTGCAATAGTATTTTAAACTTGTAGGCCAAAAGCCAAGAGTAGCAAAGAATGCTCAATGGTACTTTGCTCTGAAGAACGGAATTCTAACACGGTACTACACCAAAGGTTCCAGCACTATAGAACAAACAGTGCTACCGTTAGAAAACCGCAAGCAAGCATTGAATCTAGCTCATGACATACCCTTTGCAGGACACATGGCGTATGCTAAAACTAGAGCAAGGTCACTTACTCAATTTTATTGGCCAAAGTTTTGCAGCGATACCAAACAGTATTGCAGATCGTGTGACATCTGTCAAAAGCTTGTCAAAAAGGGTAAACACCCACAAGCTGAATTGCAAGTTACTGATTTGGCTAGTAGACCGTTTGAAAAGATCTCGGTCGATATAGTTGGTCCTCTGAACCATGTAACATCTAAAGGTAATAGGTACATTGTAACACTCATTGATCTATGTACTCGTTGGCCGGAAGCGATTCCACTGAAGAACATAACTTCCAAAGACATCATGGAAGTGTTCTTTCATATTTTTGCGAGGGTAGGATTCCCTGATACCATCCTTTCAGATCGGGGTAGCCAGTTTATTTCCTCAGCTACACAAGCCTGCACCAAAATGTTGGGTGTTAAACAATGCTTCAACAGCCCATACCACCCACATTCGACCGGCATCGTAGAAAAGATTAACGGCGATATGAAACATATGCTCTCTAAGGTAACCCAAGAACACCCTGAAGATTGGGATACTTATATGCCTGCAATTTTGTTTGCGTATAGGGAAGTGCCCCATTCCAGCACTGGGTTCTCGCCATTCGAAATGTTATATGGTGCACAACCACGCGGCCCATTATCTCTGTATGAATCTATGTTGACTGAAAGTACAACTTTGCCTATACCCATTTCACCATATGAACATGTAACATCATTGCGTGATAGAATTATGAAATCATGTGTGTTAGCTAAAGAAGCTCTCCAAAAATCAGGAGCTATCTACCGACAATATGCTAACAGAGGAAATAGAATTATTACATTGACGCCAGGACAGGACGTTCTTCTTCTTTTGCCAAGTGATAGACATCTCCTAACTGACTCATGGCAAGGACCGTTCAAAGTACTACGACAAATTTCGACGGTAGATTACGAGATTGCAGTTAGGGACAAACATAAAATTTTCCATATTAACATGCTCAAACCATATCACCACAGGCAAAACGAACAAGTAGAGACTGCAGCAAGCACCACCATAGTGGACCAGACGGACGACAACGACACTGACGAGATACCGACACCAGTTCTTGACACGACGACCAACTTACAGAACATTAAGGTAAATCCTAAACTGACGCAGACACAAACTGACAGTTGCAGACAACGGATACAAGAGTACAGGACGATATTTTCTGACAGCCCAGGACAGACATATTTAGTGCAGCACCAAATCATCTTGACATCTGACATTCCTATTAAGTGTAGACCAGATTCCATCGCTATACACTATAAAGAAAAACTTCATCAAGAAATTATTGATTTAGAAGCAAATCATATCATTCGACGTTCACAATCTCATTTCTGTTCACCAATAGTTTTAGTACGGAAAAGGACAAAACTATTAGACTTTGTGTGGACTATCGTAAACTCAACAGCATTACACAGTTGGATTTAGAACCAATGAGCAACTGTGAAGACATCTTGACTGAACTATCTGACTCACGTTATTTTACTAAACTTGACATGACAAAAGGCTACTGGCAGATAGCTGTACATCCTGATAGTATACATCTGACTGCATTTTCCACACCGTGGGGTTTATACGAATGGTGTAAACTACCTTTCGGATTAGTCAATGCACCAGCTACCTTCGTCAGAATGACAAGAATTCTTTTGACTGACATTGCTAACATCATTTGGTACATGGACGACATTTGCATACACACAAAGGACATGACAGAACACATAACAGCACTACAGCAGACATTTGACAGGATTAGACATCATGGACTGACTGTAAAACCTTCCAAAGTTGATATAGCCTTTCAGGAAATTTCATTTTTGGGTTATAAGATCTCAAAGGGCTTTATATCAACTGACGATAACATCATGTCCAGAATTTTGAAATTGTCGCTTCCGACAACTAAGAAACAGTTGCGAAGTGTGTTAGGTCTTTTAAACTATTATAGACAGTTTATTCCTCATTTTGCAGAATTGACCAAATGTTTCACTGATCTACTAACAAATAAACACCCCAATGTGATTGTAAACAGTGAATGTTTAAGGCCAGCATTTACGAAGATTCTTTCATATTTTTCTAAATCACCTATTCTGAAATTGCCAAATTTGAATATTACTTTTAGATTAAGATGTGATGCGAGCTCCGTAGCCATTGGAGGTGTGCTTCTCCAAGAACACGACCAAATCTTGTACCCAGTATACTACGTCTCTCGAAAACTGAACACCAGCGAACGAAATTATAGTACACCGGAACTCGAGGCTCTTGCCATGGTATTTTCGGTACGTAAACTTTCTAGATTTTTGTTAGGCAAACATTTCATTATTGAAACAGATAATAGTCCGCTGACAATTGTTACCAGAGGAACGCCAAGTAACAGCAAGGTGGCAAGATGGTCCCTTCTTCTGCAGGACTATAGCTATGAAATTAACCATATAAAGGGTTCACAAAACTGTCTTGCAGATCTTTTGTCGAGATGTCCATACGACGAACCTAATACCCAGTCAACACCAGAGCACAGTGCAGAGGGTGTATAAAACTGCAACGTAGATAGTGCTCAGTACCACAGCCAATTGTGACAATGTGTCAGTAACGCTGTGTACACCAATGTGATGGGGTAGATTATATCTCCCAATGTATATAACTTATGTACATATTTGGATTCTTATTATTATCATGTGAATGAATGCGTGTATAATTGTGAGATATGTGAAAGAATGGAATCAGTATTATGTAAACTAATGTGTTGTATAACTGTGAGAGATGAGAAAGAATGTAATTATAATTGTAAATACATAAATATTGTAACAACCAGACACTACAGAGAAGTGTCACTGGACAACACTACAGGAACTTACCAAGCCACTACAACGTGATGTAATCCTGAAGGTATCCAGACCGATGTGTCCAAGACGTTTTAACAAGGTACGAAAGATGACTGCGACAGTACAATCCGAGCAGAAGGCGGAAGAAATGATTCAACAGCTGATAGTAACAACTACTACTCCGTTTATATAATATCCATCCAGAACGGACTAATGTCGTGTGAATGACACCACAACACATATGTAAAATAGTACAGCTGTATACTTCCGAGTATTTTTTGCATATTAATTTAAAAGTTAGCAGACTACGCTAAAAAGTCTATAAATGTATGACGATTGTATTAAAATGTGATTTAAAATATGTCCATATACGGAGTTGTATATGTCGATTTTTATAATATGTAATCTCAGCATCGTAACTTGATTGCTTCTTTACAAACGTGACTTTTTGTGCACATTTGTCAATAAGTATCAAAGTATGACACTAAGAAATAAATTTGCAGTGGTAATTTATGTCTTGTAAACGACGATAAATTATTGTTCCTAAATTTTTTGTATAACAACCAGGGGACATTACTCTAAATTCTTGGTGATATGTAAATATGTATTGTAACCATTAACATGTGTGATTGATAGATAACATGTCAATGTGACGTCGTTTAGATATGGACAATATATTGCCAAAACTGTTGACCTTCATTAGAAACTCTAAACAGAGGTCTGATGATGGAGCTATCTCATAGGGAGATGCTCACGGCTTGACCTGATTATTTTAGTATTTCTGTTCTTGGTTGTGAGGTAGGGGCCAGTTTAGCCGATACCTACCGGACTAGCTGTGTCACAGCGAGGTAATGCCCATTAAATAGATTGTACTTGACTGTTGTACTTCATAGTGCAACACAATTGTTGTATACATATTGTTTACTAGTCAGCTGTATATAATTATAAGATATTATAACTATTAAGATATAATGTTCGACTTTGACAGGTTTAATAACACCTATATATATATATGGTACATGAAAGGAAATCCTTTCATGAAAAAGGGGTGTGGAGAGTGTCAAGGTCTCACATCCGAGGTTGCGACGCGTTGTCTGTACCAACGCCAGACAACAGAACAACACGCAACCCTGAGTGATGTTAAACACTGCAGAGGGAATGCGGCGTCTTCGACGACGCCCGTATAAGCAACCAAGCACAGCAATTGAGCGACGCGTAAACGACCGCTGATCAGCAGTACACCCCGTGAACCTGACAGGGGTCACACCAGCTGACGTGAGCGCCGTGTAGCGTGTAGAACGCCAAGGCTGGGAGACGGGCTTAGGTGTTTGAATGGACAGGTCGCATGAGTCTGCGAGTGGTGTTTGAATCTGCATTGAGAGCTAGCCTGTACGACAGTGGGAGACTGGTTCGAACGCTTGAATAGTTTGACTTGTAAGTGAGAGGTTTATTAATTGCATGTATCTTTATGTATTGTATTGATATTGTTCATGCCGTAATGATTGCTATGGATTGTCATTGCGCGATGTTTGTGCGATAATAAATGCAGCGCGTAAATAAAGCTTGTGAATAATAGTTTCGGATATTCACTTCGTGTGATTTGATAGTTTGATCTTGCTTCACACTTGCCAGAAAACGAGCTACTTATCTTGCTCTACGCAAGACTCTGACACGCGTACATTTGTGATAGTCCTTGGTTGTGATGTAAGCTTTACACGAATCTTTACATCCGCCGATAGTGTCATAACTAACAAGTGTTATCATCATCAGCATATGCCCTGCCAGCTGGCGTTGGCGTTCATGTCTCTCCACAGATCTCGGTCCTTGGTGTTCTGGATCAATTCTGCTGATGATATTCCTCCATTCCACCGTCTCAATCCATCCAGCATCATTTCTCTTCGTCTGCCTCTGCTTCTTTTACCCACTCATCATTCCAGTCGTCATGATGTTCTCCAATGCCTCTCTTCTCATTACATGACTAAAGAAAGCTGTTTGTCTCTTTCTTATTGTTGTATATAATGTTCCAGTTTCATTAGCCTTGTTCAGGCAATCATTGCTAGTTACACGCTTGTAGCGATATTCCTTCTGGGAAGAACATCTGCGTTGTTTTGAAGCTCTCACTGATGTGTGTAGAAGTTTAATGACGTAAATGTATTGAATTACTTGTCTTAATTTCTATCTCGTTTCTCTCCACCACAATCTGCGCGCGGTCCTCCATATTGTTGTCACAGAGGGCACACACAAAAGCAAACATGGCATGGCTTGAATTTATTGAACCACAGTTGAGCCGAGTTGAACCAAGAACCGACATCACATGACTCGGGATATCCCCATACATGCCCCGTCTTATCTTCAACAGCCAGCGAGGAGTCAGGATACTACTGGTACCACCTGCAATCTGTGTATGTATCCGTCTGATCCTTCCCGGGAGAACTGAGTGTAGGCCAGATCCTCTGGTCATTCCCTGCCGCACCAATCTCTCCAGGAAATGGTGTTGTCTCTGTTCTTCTACACGATCCCACAGGGCCCTGACCACATCTGTCTTAACGTGCACCATTACTCCACCCAGAGCAGGACCGCATGGCCAGATGGGTAAGAACACGTGTTCTTAAACATCCGGTGTGCTGATGTCGAGGTTAGGCGTTCAACCCATACACCAGACAGCTGGACTAATATGTTGACCTGTCGTCCTTGACTTGGGGACGTTAATTACAAGTACCTCTGAAGTCGGAGTGAGTTCGCCTGATGGCGAGGGACACTCCAAATAGGGAAAGCAAATCCACACGCAAAATTCTGTCCACATAGTGTGTTTGGACTACGTTTGAGTTCAAAGTGAGCATGCATAACCAAAAAAAAAACAAAAAAACTCAACAAAGCCATGCAGATCCAGCCAGCTTGTCCGCTTGATCATGTCCCAACCCACCAGCATGCCGTGGGGAAAAAGATCTGACAGACGCCCCATCTTAGATTGTTTGACCGACGCATGCCACTCTGCACGAAGCATACCTGTTTACTCACTTCCCAGCATGTTCTGTGAATCTGTCACAATTACGATACGTGCATGTTGTCCGTTGTCCAGCCACCGGAACAAAGGAGTGAATGCCTCCACCTCTCTCCGTAGACTAGATGGTGTGGTATCATATGCCAGGCTCTCCTGCACTAAACACTACCCATTTGCCTTCGCATTAACTCTCGGACACTTCTGTTGCCCGACAGCATACAGCCATCCGTGTAGATTATTACATCAGCTGGGCGCGAATTGTCGGGTATATAATGTGGCATCTCGCATTCAGTGCTGCCTGCTGGTCAATTCCTACACCCAGGATCCATATGATTATGACCTTGCACAGGTCTGACGTTTCTGCTGGCATTCTCAGTATGAGCTGATAGAACCACCCCAAAGAGTATTAGAAACACAAGTTTTCTGATCGTCAGAAGTGGTTGCCATTCCACAAATGTGTTAGTGAGTTCATCTTCTTCACGTTGATGGAGAAGGGAGTTGGTTCGACCTGGTTATGACCCCAGATGTCACTAAAAGCGATGAACATTAATTTCACTGACCCGCCTTCCTGTAGCAGTTAAAGTACAAAGTAAGTGAAGAAACTAAACGTTGCGAAATATATCACCATGTCACTTACTGTCTCTGTTGTACAAGACGTATCTGGTGATATACTGTAGTCTGGAGAAGGTCACATTCAGGTTGGGATCCGGTACATGTGAGACTGTGTGCGTACAAGTGCATTCTACAACAAACTGACCATCCCGGTGTCCATCGACAGCCTTCGTGGCATCGAACGACATGTTTTTATTGTTTGTCTTTTTGCACTCTCCATTGTAGATAGATGACTGTGTTGCATCTTGTTTCAATGCCACATTGCGGCCTGGAACAAAGAACAACATAATTCAATATAAACAGTGGTATTAGCTTGTGTTATATGTATGTGTGAATGTATGTATTATATACCACAGGTTCACATGTGAATATATGTTTTATTTGTTTATTTGTATGTGTGAATGTATGTGCTATCTGTGATATCTATATCATATGTGTGAATGCATGGACTATCTGTGTTATCTGTAAGTGTGAAAGTATGTGTTATCTGTACGCGTGAATGTTTGTGTTATATGACTCATATTTACATGTGAATGTATGTGTTATTTATGAATGTATTGGGGGATCTAAGGTGTCAGACATTGATAGTACTTTTGGTAAGGATGACAGTCGTGTAGCCTACTTTCAGGGCCCATTCCCCACTGGTCCAAGCCTCATACCCAGCTCACGCCTGTGGCTCCTAGTAGCTGTCAGAATGCGACAGCGGCCACCCCCCCCCCCCCCCCCCCCCCACCGGGCAACAGCTGTGACAGGCTGGCTAGCCGAGCGTGAGTAACCGATTTGGTGCTAACCCAATAAGTGAACTAGTGTATACTTACCGAGCATGTGAAGACAGGATTCGACACACTGCGCGGAAGAAATCATTGATGATTCAACGGGCAAGACGGCGTTTACCTGCAAAGCATTGTGGAACTAATGAGCACGGCAGACATGCACACAGGCGCCTTAGTCCACATGGTCGGCTTCTACTGACCGGAACAGCCGTGGGATTCGACAGACCTCTATAGGAAAGCACTGCTCACCTCCATAGCATGAGGAAGGTGCTAGAAAAGGTGCCCTAAACATTGTCTGCTCCATCATTACCTAACCAGGTGCTGGAAAAGGTGCCCTAAACGTGGTCTGCTCCATCATTACCTAACCAGCTAGCCGCTGTTGGTGGTTACCCTATACTGCAGTCGACATACAAAGTAAAAAGAGGTAAAGCTAACAAAAAGCACACCAGATACTCTTGACAATCGGAACTAGGAATGTTCGCACCCTACTTGATAGAGGCGGTGCGTCGGGTCTACAGAGAAGAACAGCACTGATTGGGAGAGAGCTGGGCAGGTATAACATCGACATTGCAGCCTTGAGCGAGGCACGACTTGCAGAAGAAGGCCAAATCTGTGAAGTAGATGCCGGCTACACATTCTTCTGGAGTGGAAGCAACCGCGAGAAAAAACGCCGGTCCGATGTGAGATTTGCCATTAAGTCTGCTCTGGTTGGCAAACTAGCTGGATTTCCGAAGGCTATAAGCAACAGACGTATAACCACTATGTTACCCTTGCTCAACAGTAGTGTCGCAACACTCCCTGGGGAGTATGCACTCCCACTGCATACTGGTGGAGAAAGGCAGAACCAGGCAGCACAAGCTAAAGGTAAAGACGTTCCAGTATGACAGTACAGGGCAAGATGTGGTGAGTAAAATAAGACGTGACAAGCGCAGAACGTTTCAGGGCAGGAAAAAAAGCTGGGAGCAGCCACCGTGGTGGAGTTTCGAGGTGGAGAAGGCTTGGGTGGATACGCGTAGTGCTGTAAGGAGATGGCAAAATGCCAAGAATAACAGAGCTGGTCATCCTAGTCCCTGCTTGCACTTAGAAAGAGAGATGCACACAAAAGTAAGCTACTTCAAAAAACTGGTCAAGGTTGTTAAAAGCGAAAAATGGGCAGAGGTGTGTCAAAGAGTAAGCACAGACAAGTCACTGAAATTGTTCTGGCGACTACATAAAAGCATGAGTGGTGTAGTCAAGAATAAGAGCATTTCTGACTTCCAAGGTGCTGACCTCATCTGGCAGAGGACTGACGAGGACAAGGGCAAAGCCCTCTTTAAACGCTACCTTGAGCAAAGCAACCAGACAGACATGGGAGGCCGAAATCTGGCCAAGGAGGTCACCTCAGACAGATGCAAGGCCCAGAACACTTCGGATGAAGACACAGTGACAGTGAAAGAAATCAAGACTGTGCTTCGACGATCAAAAAACAGTGCTCCAGGTCCTGATGGCATAAGATACGACGACATAAATAGGTGTACCGACAATGAGCTAGAGAAACTAGCAGACATGTACAACAACAGTATAGGGAGTGCTAGCATCAAGGAGGAGTGGTTACACAGCTATCTGATTCCCTTGCCGAAGCCTGACAAAGACCACAAAAAAATTCAGGGATATCGAATTATAACCATGCAGAATACAATAGGCAAGCTGCTGGAGAAGGTAATTGCCAGGAAAATATCAAGCCAACTAGAGAGGCAAGGTGTTTTCCCACCCACCCTGGGTGGATACCGTCCAAAGAGAGAAACCTGGACCAATGCAGCAGTCTTTGCCCAGGATGTCTATGAAGGTTTCCACTCAGGCACTGAAACCGTTGCTGCAGCGATTGATCTTGAGGACTCATACAACAGAGTACCACTGGATTTTTTAATGTTTCAGCTTCTCGAACTAAACTTAAGTCCATTCCTCCTTAGTTGGATCGCTGCAGCCCTCTTCCAACGGAAAGTAGTTTTTAGATGTGGCAGTTGGACTTCGGAACCAACAACAATATATCCTGGCCTACCACAGGGATCACCATTATCTCCGGTACTTTTCAACGCCTACACAGTGAGAATCACCAGTGAGCAGATCACTGGACCTGGCAGGACATTGTCATATGCCGATGATGTTTTAGTGTATCGTCAGGGGAAGGATAGAGAGGAGGTTGCTGTGGAACTACAAACCGAACTCAATCGCATAAGTACTTGGTGTGATGAAGCTGGGGCAATGGTCAACCCAACAAAGGCAACAGTGACTTGGTTCTCGTTGAATAATCATATTGTCAACACTCCGACACCAACTGTAATGCTGTGTTCAGAGACGGTGGAAAGAACGCAGGCAATGAATTACCTGGGGATACGGTTTGATCGAAGCCTTGCTTATAATGTGCACATAGACTAGGTGATAACAAAGGCCAAGCGGGGTTTGGCTGCGATGCGGGTGATGGCGGCAGCAAACTGTGAGCAGCGCCATCTGTGTCTTCTGTACGAGGGGTTGGTCATGTCTGTTTTGGAGTATGCAATGGCAATCCTGACTCTCAGCCATAAGCAGATAGAAAGGATGGAAAGGATACAGAATGAAGCTATGCGCATTATTCTTGGATGTACAAGAGATACAGCATGCAGCCCATGCGCTACCTTCTTGGTTTTCCAACCATTGAAGAGAGAATACAAGGTTGCAGGGCACGCGCCTACCTCAGAATTAACGCAAACACACAACATCCACTGCATAGTGAAATTAGGAAGGTGAAGGGCAGCAGGTTAAAAAGAGGACGGTCGTGGATGGGTCAAGCCGAAGACATTCTTCAACAGGTGTGTTCACTTGAGGACTTAGAACCTGGCGAGGAGTGGGTGCAAGTGCCAACAGACTTCTGCACATCCTTTTCAGTTTGCATCCAACTAGATAGAAAATGCAGACAATGAAAATCCGGCTGCTGTTGAGGCTGAAGTACAAGCGTTGATTTTCGAGAATTCGCTAGACGGTGACGCGGTCATCTACACAGATGGGTCGGTCGTCCGACATGTGAGAAGCTCATGGGCCTTTACAGCTCGGGCCGGAGGGAGAATTGTGAAGGAGGACTCTGGTGCTTTCACTGAAACCACAAGTAGCCTGACCATGGAAGTCATGGCAGTAAGTAAAGCAATAACATGGCTCGAGACACAGACATTCACTAGGGCTTGTTTCCTTAGCGACTCAATGAACATGATCAAGAGGATAGAGGAGGGGTCGATCCGAAGAGAATGGTTGCTGCCTTTGGAGCGGTCTCGACTGGCAAAGATTAGTTTCATCTTCGTGCCAGGGCATGCGGGAGTACAAGGAAATGAGCGGGCTGACAAGCTCGCAGGTGAGGCTACTGTGGAGGGCGGACGCGCCATGGACCAGGCAGACATTCTGAATGCTCTACGAGAAGTAAGACTTTTGCGAGAACCAAGTGATGACTGTGAATCTACAACAATGGCCAGACTGCGAGAGCATCAAATTAAAAGAAGGTGGCCAAACAAGAACACTACGCAGGAAGCCAAAGAAGATTTATAAACCAACACAGAACTGGCGTCGTTAGCCGCTACACGTTGCGGGATTTGCTGAGGAGGGGATCCGAGCACTTATGGACTGAATGGTTCGATGTGCAATGAGGATGATCTGTCGACTAACTAACTAACTAGTAGCCCAGCTCTCCATTTTTAATTTGCACTAGGCCATACGGCGTCTGGTCGCCAGCTCGGACAGAACACAACTGAGTCCTTGGTCTGGCAGGCTTACCACTGCCCATGCGCGCACACATGCGACGTCAGTTACTGAGCTGTTCTCAGGTGGCAATCTAGAGTGTTCCAACAAGGGCGATTATCTCAGCGGCGACCTGGTAGGGGAATCTCGGTGTGGCGTCCCCTCTACCACGTCGGCCGAATAGAAATCGATTTTGTGACAGGTAGAAAGCATGCAACCATCATGAGTGTCTACGCACCAACCATGACCAATAAAGATGACGTCAAGAACAAGTTATTTGAGGACATGCACAGTGCATTAACATCTGTTCCCAAAGAAGACAAACTTATACTCCTTGGGAAATTCAATGCCAGAGTAGGCACGGACACCACCTCTTGGAGTGGCATTATTTAAAAGCACGGATTCGGAAATTGTAACAGCAATGGACTCCACCTCCTTCAGACATGTGCCGAACACGATCTCCTGATCGCCAACACAATTTTCCGTCTTCCCACAAGAAATAGGACATCGTGGATGCACCCTCGCTGGAAACACTGGCACCTCATTGACTATGTCATCGTCAGGAGAAGTGACAGACGAGATTCGGGTGACAAAATCCATGTGTGGTGCCGAATGTTGGACAGACCATCGTCTGATTATTTAAAAAATTAATATTCACATCAAACCACTACGGCGTCCTCAACGGGTAAAAGTGAGGAATAAAAATGTCACCCGCCTAAACAGTAAAAGAACGCAGATGTCGTTTGAAAATATGCTGGATGACCGCGTCAAGCCCAGTGCCGCAGCTAAACAAGACGCAGAAACTGAGTGGAGAGCCTTAAGGGACACAATTTACAACACTGCTATGGAAATCCTGGGTACACCCACTAGGAAGAATAACGATTGGTTTGATGAAAAGTCCGAAGACATCAACCAATTGCTGGCCAAGAAACACCTTCCCCACAAGCATATTTGAACGACCCAAAGTCAACATAAAAAAGACGCCTTCAAAAACATCCGGAGAGAAGTGTAAAAGAAACTTTGGCACATGCGGGACTTCTGGATGAGCAGCAAAGCTGATGAGATTCAAGGATTTGCTGACAGACATGATATGAAAAACCTCTACGACTCACTGAGGGCGGTCTATGGTCCTACATCACCAGGCATATTTTCCCTCCTTAGTGCAGATGGAGTAACATTGGTGACCGATAAGAAATAAATCCTTCAATGCTGGGCATAGCATTTTAGCAATGTCTTAAATGCAACTTCTTCCATCGATGATGAAGCCATCAACTGTCTTCCCCAAGTGTCTTCCATGATATGTGTACATGTGAATGTATATGTTATCTGTGCCATGTGCACATGTAAATGTATGTCAAAGACTTAGCAGTTAACTCTAAGCTAATAATAGAGAGCTAAAATAGCTCTAAGCTAATAAGAGCTGAAATAAAGCATAGTAATAGGGCAAGTGACGTAATAAGATAGGAGACCAGACAAGAGAGACACTATCGCTATAAATAGCAATAACGGGACACCCTTGTGTCAACAAGAAGGGCGACGAGTGCATATGAGCGTAGTTGCCCAAAAGACTGGGAGAACGAGTGCACGAGGCTAGACCGAGTAACGCTGGTCAGCACAGCTAGGGCCCAGAACGTAAACCAAGGAACGCACGCTGAGCGGGATTGCTGGTGGCTTAACACACCACGCTCACCGAGCTCAGACAGACTTCAGACGGCTTAGAGATCGGACGTGTATCCGCTAGGGATACTTTGTGTTTATTAAAGGACAGTATTATAGTTATATAGTCTAGCTTAGCTTCATTAGTTATAATGTATACATCATCTCCTCATTCCATTTTAGCGTCATCACATTCTATGTTAAATACCGTGATAGTATTCCGCTCATGGAGCTATTGTTGATCAGCTCCAAATAAACATGTATCCTTTTACGTATAATGCGAGTTGTCACTTCGTATAGTGTAAAAGAAGGGAATCCTTGTACGCCTGTCGCAAGTGGGTTGCTGACAGGCAGGATACCAATTGGTGTCAGAAGTGCTTGAAACACCACGCATTACCGGTTGGACATAATCTGACACCAGAATATCAATTAGTGTCAGAATTGCTTGAATCAACGCTGATTAACAAGTAGTCACCATCTGACACCGAGATACAATTTGTGTCAGAAGTCCCCGAACTACCGCTCAGTACCAATTATCAATAGGATACCATTTTGTGAAATGTTTTTGGAACCACCTCAAAATGTGTGCTATTAATTAAAGTAACCATATAATGTGCTATTTTCGGTAATTCTACAACATATTATGAGGATATTACCTATGTAAATTAATTGTATGAAAATTTATGATACATTAATAGTGATTGTGAACGAATTGAAAAATTTATCATGTTGTGTATCATTATCGGAAGGTCAACATCCATCATAATCACATTAATAGTTGTGCAAGAACAAAATTTTTTCGCACAACAATAGGAGATTACAGGCTAGGCTAGAGTGATACAGCATAGCTGATTCAGGGGAGTTAGAAAGTGAAGACAAAGACGACATTGACATTCATTGACGTTCATTTAGACTATCATATATTCATATCATCTACATTAATCATTATCATTTATATCACATTTGATGTTTGCCATCCTTCGAAATGATAATATGTCTATTAACACCATGTATTGCACATTACATGCTTGTTGCTAAAATGTTGATGTTCCATTAAACAGAAACATCAAAAGTAAAAGCAAGTCGAAGCAAGCGTGTGTAGGAAAGACAGCGGCGAAAAATCCCGAGCGCCGTATTTTGGCCCAAGATTAGATGAGTATATTTTCCTCTAATTTTGATATGCACGTTTAACGACGCATCCTCTTTTTCAGAAAATTGTACAAATATTTAATAACATAACAACTGTGAAATTGTACTGGAAAATATTTTACTATCAATTGTCTGACAACATAAAGCCTTACAATGTCATCATTGCATGACTTCATACAGGCTGGCAAAGAACTAGAATATACTGGAGAAAAGCTGGAGAAATGGGCAAACGAAAGATACAGAGAAGAGATGGAGAGAAAAACTGCTCTAGAGAGAGACCAGAGAGCATTAGAAAGACAACATCAAAAAGAGATTAAAGAGTTAGAAGAGACCACCAGGCAAAAGCAATTGGAGTTAGACCATGCCACAAAACAAACTGAATTAGAAATAAAACAAAAACAGATACAGTTAGAAGAAACTACTAAACAAAAGAAATTAGAAGTAAAGCAGAAACAAATAGAAATGGACGAGGCCACCAAGCAGAAACAGATAGAGGTAGAGTCACAAACGAAATTAAAGATGAAAGAAATGGAGATTGACTCTAACACCCAAATAGCCTCTACTAAATTAAAAAGCCAGGAAGAACAAAATAAATTCTCCAAATATAAACGGTTAATCAAGCCATTCAGTCAAGGCGATTCAATATCAGCTTGGACTGAGAATATAGAGGTCCAGCTCAGAACTCAGAAAGTACCATTAAATGATTGGGCGATGATCTATATGAGAAATCTCAGTGGGGAGCCATTAAAGGTCATAGAATCTATACCATCAGAACTTAGAAGTAATTATCAGTACATTCACGATAGAATAATGCAGCACTTTCTTCTCGATGCTGCTGGCTATCAGACCCAGTTTTCACAGATAAAGCCAAAAGCTACTGAAACGTTCCTAGATTACGTATCAAATGGCCAAAGTATATTTAAAAAATGGCTTAGAGCAGCGAAAGTTGGAAAGAACTTTGACAAATTGGAAGACTTAATGGTGATGGATAAAGTGATATCCACCGTTCCTACTCCGTTTGCTAAGTTCCTCCAGCAAACAGACATTGAATCCACAGAATAACTCGAAAAACGAGGGTCTGCTTATTTTTCTTCAAACAGGGACGTATTTAAGACATTAATGCATGATACTGAAATTACCGCCTTTGTCAAAAACATACCAAATAGGTCTTATAAACAAAAAGACTATCAACACAAAGATAAACCGTACCAGAAGCCACCACAATGCGGTTACTGTAAATTATTTCATCCAAGTTACGCCATGTGTGATAAAAGTCCCTCCTATCCTGCTCATCTAGAAATGATGATGAAGAAGCAGGAGAACAAACGTAATTCTTACAAACGTGCTGTTAAATGTTTTTTTTGGGTTCTAGTTATGGCCATTATAGTTCTAAATGTTTGGGCAGGCAAAGAATGAAGGCAAGTAATGCCGTACTCATCGATACATCATCAGACGATGACAGTTTAATCGATTATGAACTTGAAAATGTATTACCAACTAGTGAGTGTAAAAGTGTGAGTGCAGCTATTGATATATTAGACTTCAATAAGTGTGACACATGCCACCAGTTTCAGACGGACAGCAAACTTGAATGTGGGCATTGTATGCCATGTTCCAACGAAGTTGCCAATGCAGCTGTAGCCTCCAGAGGCAACTTAAAGTTCCACGATGCACTGGTAAACGAACAACCATGCCAATGTTTACTGGATAGCGGGAGTACTCTACTTGGCCTTAAAAGAGACCTAGTTTAGTCAGAAGACTACACGGGTGGGTTTGTCAAATGCCGCACTTTCTCTGGAAACATAGAGAAATACCCGCTGGCTAAAGTACGCATAAACACCCCGTTCCTTTCAGGCACATTCACATGCGCAATCCTGCAAAATCCCTGTACGGATTTAATTTTAGGTTGTTTGCCATCATTGAAACAGTGTACTGATCAAGAAATATTAGCCTGGAAACAAGCAAACACGGCTAATGCTGTAACAAGGTCAGATACTCAAACACATTACACTGACCTACAAAACGAAATGTTACAGTTGTTAACACCCACCGGGACGAGTAACAGTGCTACTCGAAAAGAATTTATCGAGGCACAACGCAATGACCAAACTATCATACCTTATTTTTAAATTATTAGGTGAGCGAGCGAAAGTTACTAAGAATTCATCATGGTATGTTAGAGTACATAACGGAATTCTCATGCGTTATTATACAACAAATAACCATGAAATTCAGCACACGGTGTTACCTGTAAAACACCGACAAACTGTGCTAAACATTGCACATGAGTCACCGTTTGCTGGACATTTAGCCTACGACAAAACGAGAGCCAGAGTTTTGGGACACTTTTACTGGCCTAAATTTTGTAACGACATTAAAATGTTCTGTAGATCATGTAATATATGTCAACATTTAGTACGAAAGGGAAAACATGCGACAGCCGAGGTTCAGCGTTCTATTTTGGCTTCTAGACCATTCGAAAGTATAGCGGTAGATATTGTTGGACCCCCGAATCAGGTGTCGAACAAAGGAAACCGTTTTATACTAACCCTCGTGGATCTCTGTACAAGGTGGATCGAAGCTGTACCACTAAAATACATTTCCTCCAAAGATGTGGCAAATGTGTTTCTACATCTGTTCTGTGGATTTGGTTTTCCTCGAACCATTTTGAGAGACCGAGGAACCCAATTTATTTCGGCTGCTATGCAAGCCCTAACAAAATTGCTAGAATAGAGCAGCAATTCTGTACCCCGTATACCCTGCGAGTAACGGGATTATAGAAAAAATAAACGGGGATCTAAAACACATGCTGGCAAAAGTAACAGCAGAGAACCCATCTGATTGGGACACTCTACTACCAGCAGTGCTATTTGCCCACCGAGAAATTCCGCACTCGAGTACGGGTTTCTCACCTTTTGAATTAGTTTATGGTGCAAACCCTTGTGGACCCCTAACAATCTACCATCAGCTAGTCACTGGCTCAGTAGAAAACCCAACAGCAGTAACACCATACGAGATGGTAACAGAGACACGCGATAAGATCATGAAAGCGTGTCTAATAGCAAAATCATCTTTGGAGCGTAAAGGCCAAATGTACCGCGATTATGCAAACAAGAGTGCCAAAACCCTCCACCTTGAATCCAATCAAAAAGTACTGCTTTTACTACCAGATACACGTAATTTATTACTAACATCATGGCAAGGGCCATTCAACGTCGAACGATAGATATCAGATGTCGACTATGAAATATCGATAAAGGGAAAATTAAAGATATTTCATATCAACATGCTGAAGCCTTATTTCTCACGACACGAACTGAGGACAGACGAACAGAGTGCACCCACACCAGTTAACCGGACGACAGACGTACATAACACAACTACACAAGGTAGGGCGACAGATCATGACGACATCGCAAACACACTTAGCGAGGAAACAGTATACACAGCTAGTACAACAACAGTACTTAATCAGACGGATGACGACGGAATAGAATTACCTGTCCCGACAGTCGACACGACGAGGACAATCGATAGTATACGTATAGAACCGAAACTGATAGACGAGCAACGATAACAACTGATGGGATTAGTGACTGAGTACAAGGACATCTTCTCCGACATCCTAGGAAAAACAGACAGAATAGAACACTCTATAAGTCTGACTGATAGCACACCTATCAAATGTAGACCTTATTCAATCCCATTGAGTTACAGGGAAAATCTCGATAAGGAATTGTTAAATCTAGAGTCGAGTGGAATAATTGAGAAATCTCAGTCAGAGTATGCTTTTCCAATAGTCCTAGTCATAAAGAAGGACTCAACCATCCGCCTCTGCGTCGATTATAGACGCTTAAACAACGTGACCAGGGTCGACGCTGAGCCTATTCCATCTTGTGACGACCTAATCCTTGATATGTCAACATCTCGTATCTTCTCAAAACTAGATCTCACAAAAGGTTATTGGCAAGTCCCGATGGAATCTTCTTCAATTCCTTTGACAGCTTTCTCAACACCTTTAGGCCTGTACGAGTGGTGCTTTCTTCCTTTCGGTCTTCGTAATGCACCAGCCACTTTTGTCCGTCTCACTAGGAACCTTCTCCACGGAGTGACCAATACTTCGACCTATATAGATGAGATTTGCATCCATACAACAGACTGGACAACACACCTACTAAAACTTTTACATGTCTTCGACAGATTGCGATTATTTGGTCTGACAGTGAAACCCACCAAAGTGGAATTGGGAATGGAAGAAATTGATTTTTTGGGCCATACAATCACCAGAGGCCAATTAAGAACTGATGAGAAAATAGTGACCAAGATTCTCAAACTAACTATGCCTACGACCAAGAAACAGGTCCGTAGCTTACTTGGTCTTGTCAACTATTACAGCAAATTTATTTCCAATCTGGCTGAAATTACCAGTGTGTTTTCTAATGTTCTAAAAGCATCTGTAAAACTTAATGTACAGGATGCAGAGTTAATCAGTGCGTTATCAAAATTGAAACATTTATTTAGCGTTCCACCTATATTGCGTTTGCCTAATGTCAATCTTGCGTATTATCTCCGCACAGACGCAAGCTCCATTTCCATTTCTGGAGTCCTAGGCCAGTTTTACGAAGGCAAGTTTAACCCAATAATGTACGTCGCAAGATCAGCCCAGCTGAAAGAAGGTATTCTACATCTGAATTAGAAGCTTTAAGCGTGATATATTGTGTAAGAAAACTACATCGATTCCTGGCGCGTACAGAGTTTGTTATCGAGACTGATAATTCGCCTCTGACGGTCATGCAAACAGGTGTTCATAGGAACAATAGGATCTACAGATGGTCCTTGATTTTGGAAAATTACGCCTTCACGATTAAACATTTGAAAGGCAGTTTGAACGTTTTAGCTGACACTTTGAGCAGACCTTCTCCCATTGAAATACCTGAAATACGAGAAGAGGGCGACCTTACTTCACCAGAAACATTGACACTGTAATTGCTTAGTGCCCTATGTGGTGATTGTGAAACATTGAAGTGCGTTACCATCGCCAGTCGCTTACATGTTTGTAATATTAACTGTGTCGGCATTAGTGGTATGAACAGACGTATTTGGGAATTGTCTACACCACTACCACTTACACCACCCTTCAGTGGATCGAGATTTGAGACTTGAACCTACACCAACCAGTAACATACCCTTAGTATGAACTTTAACCAGGACAAGAGCGTGAATCAGACTTTGTCTACCTGAACGTTGTTTTCGAGGACATTCTACAGAGGACACGGCTCGAACTTCACACCTGGATGTAATTAGTTAGTGTAGTTATTTATTCTATGATTTGTGATAGTATTTAACATGTTTTTATAAACAGTTGCGTATAACTTCATATTTTGCGAAAATATTAGAATTATTTCTATAAATGTACCATATAACTTTATTTAGGACATTTCATAGTTATAACTCATCTATAGTTAGTTAAGAACTTAGTGAAGTGAACATCCACATCATATTACTTTAATTTATCATCATTGAAACTCATTTAGTTAGATAGGTTAATTAAAACATCATTTACAAATTAACCCAATCATTTAATAATCTATATCATTTTAGGCATTAATATACTTTAAGGTAAATAACCCATGTTTCTTAAATGAAATTAATTAGTTAGATTATTTCCCTTAGATAAATTTAGAACAGTGCACCAAATTATAATAGATTAGTTAGAGCAGTAATTACAATAGGATTGCTAGCGAACAATCCGTGTCAATCATGTATATTTTTGTATATATTGACAAGTGCATAAACATAGCACAGTCATGTGGCTTGAATACCCATGTAAATTCAGCAAGCTGTTTAATGTGCATAATTTTGGTTCGACCATGCAATATTTCTTGAAACATATTGTAATGACGGCAATATTTTAAAACCACTTTTTGAATGAAAGGTGAATGAAAGATGTGTGAATGGTACAGAGAGAGAAGAACGAAAGATGCGTGAAAGATAGAGACAGAATGGATGGAAAGTAAGAGAGTGAGAGAGATATTGCGGTATTTTTCACCGCGCAAAATGACTTGTTTTGACTTGTCTGCGTCAGCCTGTGTAATCAAATGTGTGTCAATTTTTATAAGTGTGTAGTTGCCATACTTTAGTGGAAAACATAGGGAACGTATTTTGAGTATCATAAAACGGCACTGTAGACATAAATTAGCATAACACACTCATTTGTGACTACAGTAAACCACTTTACGGCGCTCGAAATAATACATTCACGTATATTAGAAATGCATACACATGTCAGTTAGTTAAATACACTTTAATTTAGTAGAGAACACACAACCAACCAGAAAAACAAACAGGTAAACTTGCATACACCATTGTTTTCAAAGAACCATAACTACTCCAACAGGGGAAACAATAATATTTCGAAAGCTTTAGTGTAACACTTAAATATCTCTTCACAAGCGGGAGCTAAAAGGTGAAGAGCGGCACATTAAACATCCATACAAGTTGGGGCTTTATATATGGGAGCATGAACATTTATTGTCCATGTTTTGCACTCATAATGGAGGCAAGTTGTTAGGGATTGTTAATTTTGGACAGTCTGAGGACAGGCCATTTGGGCATTGGATCAGGTCCTACCAATTCTCATAATAGTATAGCCAACTGTACTAGTGTATTGAGCTACTCAATCAACCGAGTGAAGTGATACAACAGTGTGACAAAGGAGAGGAGAGATCTTGTCATATCCCCATAAAAGAAGTACAATACTCGCAAAGTCTTTGACAAAATTGGACAGCCAATTTTTCTAACATTACTTGTGTTACCCCCACAACTTAAAAGTTTGTAACACAACAGGAGAGGATGGAGAGACTGTCAAAGACTTAGCAGTTAACTCTAAGCTAATAATAGAGAGCTAAAATAGCTCTAAGCTAATAAGAGCTGAAATAGAGCATAGTAATAGGGCAAGTGACGTAATAAGATAGGAGACCAGACAAGAGAGACACTATCGCTATAAATAGCGATAACGGGACACCCTTGTGTCAACAAGAAGGGCGACGAGTGCATATGAGCGTAGTTGCCCAAAAGACTGGGAGAACGAGTGCACGAGGCTAGACCGAGTAACGCTGGTCAGCACAGCCAGGGCCCAGCACGTAAACCAAGGAACGCACGCTGAGCGGAATTGCTGGTGGCTGAACACACCACGCTCAGCGAGCTCAGACAGACTTCAGACGGCTTAGAGATCGGACGTGTATCCGCTAGGGATACTTTGTGTTTATTAAAGGACAGTATTATAGTTATATAGTCTAGCTTAGCTTCATTAGTTATAATGTATACATCATCTCCTCATTCCATTTTAGCGTCATCACATTCTATGTTAAATACCGTGATGGTATTCCACTCATGGAGCTATTGTTGATCAGCTCCAAATAAACATGTATCCTTTTACGTATAATGCGAGTTTTCACTTCGTGTAGTGTAAAAGAAGGGAATCCTTGTACGCCTGTCGCAAGTGGGTTGCTGACAATGTACGTGTCACCTGTGACATGTGTAAAAGTGGATGTTATATGTACGTGAGGTGTAGGGTTCAGTGATAAGGTTTCACAATGACCCTACATTATTATTGGTGACACAGGCAGTGTGTGCTCGCTCTATGGCTAAGGGGCTGCGAGCGCGTTTGTCAACTCTCCAACATTTGCCGCGGTCGATGTCGAAACAAATAAACTTGCGTTGATTTCGATGATATGATCATAGGCCGTTTAGAAAGCAATGGCACATTACTGAATGTACAAGTTTCCTAGAATATCTCCAACAACCAATTAACTACTTATTGTATGGTGCGGTAACATGACAAAGGAAGTGTGTGGTGTGACAACTTGACAGAGGAAGTGTGTTTTTTGGCGACATTACAGAATAAATGTGTAGTGTGTAAACATTTCAGAGGAAGTGTGTGGTGTGGCAACATGACAGAGGAAATGTGTGGTGTGGCAACAAGACAAAAGAAGTGTGTGGTGTGGCATCAAACCTCCACTGATGTGCAAGGAGCACAGATGCCACACGCCCTTCCCCGACAGAACCACGTGCTCCACCGTCTCCTTGAGGTCACAGTGGATGTCCAGTGTCGTGTTATCCACTCGGGCAGTTCTGGTGTTTGTACAGCTCAAGGTGGCGTCCTGTCTGAAGCGGACTTTTAGGTTGGAGAGGAAATCTGCCGGGAATATCAGTGGTGGACAAGTAAACTCACATAGACAAACATGAAGACAAACTACAGAGAAGCACAACTGAAACCATAAATGTGATGATTTGACCGGAAAATATTGAGAAGCATAAATAAAGACAGAATCATCAAAGCTTGGTATCCACCTAACACGAAACCAAGTTCACAACACACGTGTAGCAGGTAGCTGTCTGTTCTTGTGCTACAGCCTGTTCTTGGGCTAGTCTGTTCTTGGGCTACAGCCTGTTCTTGGACTACAGTCTGTTCTTGGACTACATCATGTTCTTGGACTACAGTATGTTCTTGGGCTATAGTCTGTTGTTACACTATATAATGTTCTTTTATTACAGTCTGTTCTTGGAATATTGTTTGTTCTTGGACTAATAACATTTCTTGGACTATTGTCTGTTCTTGAACTAAACTCAGTTATTGGACTATTTTCTCTTCTTGGGCAAATGCTGTCCTTAGACTACAGCCTGTTCTTGGACAACTGTCTGTTCTTGTTCTACAGTCTGTTCTTGGACTACAGTCTGTTCTTAGACTACAGTTTTGTCTTGGACTACAGCCTGTTCTTGAATTATTGTCTGTTCTTGGACTACAGTTTTTACTTGGACTACAGTCTGCTCTTGGATTAATGTCTGTTCTTGGACTACAGCTTTTACTTGGACTACAGCCTGTTCTTGAATTAATGTCTGTTCTTGGACTACAGTTTTTACTTGGACTACAATCTGTTCTTGGAACACAATCTGTTCTAGGACTATACTAAGCCCGCGTACCAGTCTATTAGTATAGAATCCTGGGGAACTTATGTCCCTGGAGGATCCCTTGAGCAAAAAGGTATATTCTGGATCTTCCATATGCTTGCCAGGTCAAGTGAAGGTCGTCTGTTAACACTAGCATGGTCATTAGGTATATGGCGCTATCCCCCAATGTCCCACCAGCCGACACTCTATGATCACATGTCCCACCAGCCGACACTCTATGATCACATGTCCCACCAGCCGACACTCCATGGATCACATGTCCTACCAGCTGACACTCTATGATCACATGTCCCACCAGCCGACACTCTATGATCACATGTCCCACCAGCCGACACTCTATGATCACATGTCCCACCATCCGACACTCCATGGATCACTTGTCCTACCAGCTGACACTCTATGATCACATGTCCCACCAGCCGACACTCTATGATCACATATCCCACCAGCCGACACTCCATGGATCACATGTCCCACCAGCCGACACTCCATGGATCACATGTCCAACCAGCCGACACTCCATGGATCACATGTCCTACCAGCCGACACTCTATGATCACATGTCCCACAAGCCGACCCTCCATGGATCATATATCCCACCAGCCGACACTCCATGGATCACATGTCCCACCAGCCGACACTCCATGGATCACATATCCCACCAGCCGACACTCCATGGATCACATGTCCCACCAGCCGACACTCCATGGATCACATGTCCTACCATCCGACACTCCATGGATCACTTGTCCTACCAGCTGACACTCTATGATCACATGTCCCACCAGCCGACACTCTATGATCACATATCCCACCAGCCGACACTCCATGGATCACATGTCCCACCAGCCGACACTCCATGGATCACATGTCCAACCAGCCGACACTCCATGGATCACATGTCCTACCAGCCGATACTCTATGATCACATGTCCCACAAGCCGACACTCCATGGATCATATATCCCACCAGCCGACACTCCATGGATCACATGTCCCACCAGCCGACACTCCATGGATCACATGTCCTACCAGCCGACACTCTATGATCACATGTCCTACCAGCCGACACTCTATGATCACATGTCCCACCACCCGACAATCTATGATCACATGTCCCACCAGCTGACACTCTATGATCACATGTCCCACCAGACGACACTCTATGATCACATGTCCCACCAGCCGACACTCCATGGATCACATATCCCACCAGCCGACACTCCATGGATCACATATCCCACCAGCCGACACTCCATGGATCACATTTCCTACCAGCCGACACTCCATGGATCACATGTCCCACCAGCCAACACTAAATGATCACATTTCCCACCAGCCGAAACTCCATGGATCACATGTCCCACCAGCCGACACTCTATGATCACATGTCCCACCAGCCGACACTCTATGATCACATGTCCCACCAGCTGACACTCTATGATCACATGTCTCACCAGCCGACACTCTATGATCACATGTCCCACCAGCTGACACTCTATGATCTTATGTCCCACCAGCTGACACTCTATGATCACATGTCCCACCCGCTGACACTCTATAATCACATGTCCCACAAGCCGACACTCTATGATCACATGTCCCACCGGCCGACACTCTATGATCACATGTCCCACCAGCTGACACTCTATGATCACATGTCCCACCAGCTGACACTCTATGATCACATGTCCCACCAGCTGACACTCTATGATCACATGTCCCACCAGCTGACACTCTATGATCACATGTCCCACCAGCCGACACTCTATGATCACATGTCTCACCAGCCGACACTCTATGATCATATGTCCCACCAGCCGACACTCTATGATCACATGTATAAACCAGCCGACACTCTATGATCACATGTCCCACCAGCCGACACTCCATGATCACATGTCCCACCAGCTGACACTCTATGATCACATGTCCCACCAGCCGACACTCTATGATCACATGTCCCACCAGCCGATACTCTATGATCATATGTCCCACCAACCGACACTCCATGGATCAAATGTCCTACCAGCCGACACTCTATGATCACATTTCCTACCAGCTGACACTCTATGATCACATGTCCTACCAGCTGACACTCTATGATCACATGTCCCACCAGCCGACATTCCATGGATAACATATCCCACCAGCCGACACTCCATGGATAACATGTCCCAGCAGCCGACAGTTCATGGGTCACATATCCCACCAGCCGAAACTCTATGATCACATGTCCCACCAGCCGACACTCCATGGATCACATGTCCTACCAGCTGACTCTCTATGATCACATGTCCCACAATACGACACTCTATGATCACATGTCCCACCAGCCGACACTCCATGGATCACATATCCCACCAGCCGACACTCCATGGATCACATATCCCACGAGCCGACACTCTATGATCACATGTCCCACCAGCCGACACTCCATGGATCACATGTCCTACCAGCTGACACTCTATGATCACATGTCCCACCAGCCGAGACTCCATGGATCACATGTCCTACCAGACGAACTCTATGATCACATGTCCTACCAGCCGACACTCTATGATCACATGTCCCACCAGCCGACACTCCATGGATCACATGTCCTATCAGCCGACACTCTATGATCACATGTCCTACCAGCCGACACTCTATGATCACATGTCCCACCAGTCGACACTCCATGGGTCACATGTCCCACCAGCCGACAATCTATGATCACATGTCCTACCTTCTGACACTCAATGGGTCACATGTCCCACCAGCCGACACTCCATTGATCACATGTCCCACCAGCCGACACTCCATGAATCACATGTCCCACCAGCCGACACTCAAAGGGTCACATGTCCCACCAGCTGACACTCTATAATCACATGTCCCACCAGCCGACACTCTATGATTACATGCCCCACCAGCCGACACTCTATGATCACTTGTCCCACCAACCGACACTCTATGGCTCACATGTCCCACCAGCCAACACTCTATGATCACATGTCCCACCAGCCGACACTCTATGATTACATGTCCCACCAGCCGATATTTTATGATCACATGTCCCACCATCCGACACTACATGGATCACATGTCCTACCAGCTGACACTCAATGGGTCACATGTCCCACCAGCCGACACTCAAAGGGTCACATGTCCCACCAGCCGACACTCAAAGGGCCACATGTCCCACCAGCCAACACTAAATGGATCACATGCCCCACCAGCCGCCACTACATGGATCACATGTCCCACCAGCCGACACTCTATGATTACATGTCCCAGCAGTCGACACTCCATGATTACATGTCCCACCAGCCGACACTCCATGGATCACATGTTCCACCAGCCGACACTCTATGATTACATGTCCCACCAGCCGACACTCTATGATTACATGTCCCACCAGCCGACACTCTATGATTACATATCCCACTAGCCGACACTCTATGATTACATGTCCCACCAGCCGACACTCTATGATTACATGTCCCACCAGCCGACACTCTATGATTACATGTCTCACCAGCCGACACTCTATGATTACATGTCCCACCAGCCGATATTTTATGATCACATGTCCCACCAGCCGACACTCCAAGGATCACATGTACCACCCGCCGACACTCTATGATTACATGTCCCACCAGCCGACAATCCATGGATCACATGTCCCACCAGCCGACACTCTATGATTACATGTCCCACCAGCCGACCCTCTAGAATTACATGTCCCACCAGCCGACCCTCTATGATTACATGTCCCACCAGCCGACCCTCTATGATTACATATCCCACCAGCCGACACTCTATGATTACATGTCCCACCAGCCGACACTCCATGGGTCACATGTCCCACCAGCCGACACTCCATGGATATGGTTTATATCACGATAAACACATTTACTTCCCTGAATATTCTCTGGTACATATTATAGATTGCGTTTACCTGCCAGCTCGTCAAGACAACAAATGCAAGTGTTGAAAGGCATTTGAACACAGGATCACCGAGTCGTTAGGCAGGTGCTCTTGCCACTGAACCATCATTGGATGACATGAAGGATTTATGGAAAAGAAGAGGGCACACCTGCGGTACTTACCTGGATTACTGAGTCGAATTCGGAGCCAGGTGAAGTGGATGGAGTGATTTAGTGTAATACTAACATTGTCAAGGACAGATTGCGTCAAGCACGTGTGGTCATCACCGTCTGTTGTCTCTTTGTGAGAAGTATTCACTCTGTAGGCAAGGTCCGCTGTGGAAACAATGTTTTGGTTACATATAGTCACTGACAGATTAGGGTTGTGGTATAGCATGATGGTTTCATAAATATGAAATATGAAATCAAGAACCAACATCACATCACTCAGGACATAGCCACGCGTGCCCCCTCCGCCTATAGAGTAGCCAGCCAAGAGTTCCCAAGCTGAGGGTACCAGGGACAGTCTGAGAGTCAGCCTTCATTTTCCTCTATACGTAGGGTTTCGTCTAGACCAGTGTTTCCGCAACGTGGGGACCACGCCCCACAGGGGGACAATTCGATTGTTAAGGGGGGCAATTCGAAAATGGAAGAAATCGGCTGGATATAACAAAACGGGGAGACTTGAGACTTAAGTTAACTAAATTGGAACCTGACATAAAATCTTTTTGCAGCAAGCATCAAGCGCAAGGATCTCACTAAATGTAAATAATTACTAATAATTACAATAATATAGAAACAACTTTCATTAAAATTATTTTGAACTTGAATTTCAGTTCTCGATTATATGTTTTGAAAATTTACTTACTGTGTTTGCTCAATCATTTCATATTGATTTCTTCCTAAAACCTATCGACTATCCCGTTGTTTGTGGTACATGAAATAGAGACTGTCTTGTTGTTTGTGGTGCATGAAATAGAGACTGTCCTGTTGTTTGTGGTGCATGAAATAGAGACTGTCCTGTTGTTTGTGGTGCATGAAATAGAGACTGTTCTGTTGTTTGTGGTGCATGAAATAGAAACTGTCCTGTTGTTTGTGGTGCATGAAATAGAGACTGTCCTGTTGTTTGTGGTGCATGAAATAGAGACTGTCCAGTTGATTGTGGTGCATAAAATAGAGACTGTCCTGTTGTTTTTGGTGCATGAAATAGAGACTGTCCTGTTGTTTGTGGTGCATGAAATAGAGACTGTCCTGTTGTTTGTGGTCCATGAAATAGAGACTGTCCTGTTGTTTGTGGTGCATGATATAGAGACTGTCCTGTTGTTTGTGGTGCATGAAATAGAGACTGTCCTGTTGTTTGTGGTGCATGAAATAGAGACTGTCCTGTTGTTTGTGGTGCATGAAATACAGACTGTCCTGTTGTTTGTGGTGCATGAAATAGAGACTGTCCTGTAGTTTGTGGTGCATGAAATAGAGACTGTCCTGTTGTTTGTGGAGCATGAAATAGAGACTGTCCCGTTGTTTGTAGTACATGAAATAGAGACTGTCCTGTTGTGGTGCATGTATTAGAGACTGTCCCGTTGTTTGTGGTACATGGAATAGAGACTGTCCCGTTGTTTGTGGTACAAGAAATAGAGACTATCCCGTTGTTTGTGGTACATGAAATAGAGACCCTCCCGTTGTTTGTGGTACATGGAGTAGAGACTGTCCCGTTGTTTGTGGTACAGGAAAAGAGACTGTCCCGTTGTTTGTGGTACAAGAAATAGAGGCTGTCCCGTTGTTTGTGGTACACGAAATAGAGACTGTCCCGTTTTTGTGGTACATGAAATAGAGACTGTCCCGTTGTTTGTGGTACAAGAAATAGAGACTGTCCCGTTGTTTGTGGTACATGAAATAGAGACTGTTCTGTTGTTTGTCGTACATGAAATAGAGACTGTCCCGTTGTTTGTGGTACATGGAATAGAGATTGTCCCGTTGTTTTTGGTACATGAAATAGAGATTGTCCCGTTGTTTGTGGTACATGAAATAGAGACTGTCCCGTTGTTTGTGGTACATGAAATAGAGACTGTCCCGTTGTTTGTTGTACATGAAATAGAGACTGTCCTGTTGTGGTACATGAAATAGAGACTGTCCCGTTGTTTGTGGTACATGAAATAGAGACTGTCCTGTTGTTTGTGGTACATGAAATAGAGACTGTCCCGTTGTTTGTGGTACAAGAAATAGAGACTGTCCCGTTGTTTGTGGTACATGAAATAGAGACTGTCCCGTTGTTTGTGGTACATGGAATAGAGATTTTTCCTTTGTTTGTGGTATATGAAATAGAGATTGTCCCGTTGTTTGTGGAACATGAAATAGAGACTGTCCTGTTGTTTGTGGTACATGAAATAGAGACTGTCCCGTTGCTTGTGGTACATGAAATAGAGACTGTCCTGTTGTGGTACATGAAATAGAGACTGTCCCGTTGTTTGTGGTACATGAAATAGAGACTGTCCTGTTGATTGTGTTACATGAAATAGAGACTGTCCCTTTGTTTGTGGTACATGAAATAGAGACTGTCCCGTTGTTTGTGGTGCATGAAATAGAGACTGTGTCGTTGTTTGTGGTACAAGAAATAGAGACTGTCTAGTTGTTTGTGGTACATGAAATAGAGACTGTGCCGTTGTTTGTGGTGCATGAAATAGAGACTGTGTTGTTGTTTGTGGTACATGAAATAGAGACTGTCCCGTTGTTTGTGGTACATGAAATAGATACTGTCCCGTTGTTTGTGATACATGAAATAGAGACTGTCCCGTTGCTTGTGATACATGAAATAGAGACTGTCCCGTTGTTTGTGGTACATGAAATAAAGACTTTCCTGTTGTTTGTGGTACATGAAATAGAGACTGTCCATTTTTTTGTGGTACATGAAATAGAGACTGTCCCATAGTTTGTGGTACATGAAATAGAGACTGGCCCGTTGTTTGTGGTACAAGAAATAGAGACTGTACCGTTGTTTGTGGTACAAGAAATAGAGACTGTCCCGTTGTTTGTGGTACACGAAATAGAGACTGTCCCGTTGTTTGTGGTACATGAAATAGAGACTGTCCCGTTGTTTGTGGTGCATGAAATAGTGACTGTGTCATTGTTTGTGATACATGAAATAGAGACTTTCCCGTTGTTTGTGGTACATAGAATAGAGACTGTCCCGTTGTTTGTGGTGCATGGATTAGAGACTGTCCTGTTGTTTGTGGTACATGAAATAGAGACTGTCCTGTTTGTGGTACATGAAATAGAGACTGTCCTGTTTGTGGTACATGAAATAGAGGTTGATCCGTTGTTTGTGGTACATGAAATAGAGACTGTCCTGTTTGTGGTACATGAAATAGAGACTGTCCCGTTGTTTGTGGTACATGAAATAGAGACTGTCCTTTTTGTGGTACATGAAATAGAGACTGTCCCGTTGTTTGTGGTACATTAAATAGCGACTGTCACATTGTTTGTGGTACATGAAATAGAGACTGTCCTGTTGTTTGTAATACATGAAATAGAGACTATCCCGTTGTTTGTGGTACAAGAAGAAGAGACTGTACCGTTGTTTGTGGTACATAAAATATAGACTGTCCTGTTGTTTGTGGTACATGAAATAGAGACTGTCCCGTTGTTTGTGGTACATAAAATAGTGACTGTGTCGTTGTTTGTGGTACATGAAATAGAGACTGTCCCGTTGTTTGTGGTACATGAAGTAGAGGTTGTGTCGTTGTTTGTGATACATGAAATATAGACTGTCCCGTTGTTTGTGGTACATGAAATAGAGGTTGCGTCGTTGTTTATGATACATGAAATAGAGACTGTCCTGTTGTTTGTAGTACATAGAATAGAGACTGTCCCGTTGTTTGTGTTGCATGAAATAGAGACTGTCCTGTTGTTTGTGGTGCATGAAATCGAGACTGTCCCGTTGTTTGTGGTACATGAAATAGAGACTGTCCAGTTGTTTGTTGTGCATGAAATAGAGACTGTCCTGTTGTGATGCATGAAATAGAGACTGTCCCGTTGTTTGTGGTACAAGAATTAGACTGTCCTGTTTTTTGTGGTACAAGAAATAGAGACTGTCCCGTTGTTTGTGGTACATGAAATAGAGAATGTCCCGTTGTTTGTGGTACAAGAAATAGAGACTGTCCCGTTGTTTGTGGTACATGAAATAGAGACTGTCCCGTTGTTTGTGGTACATGAAATAGAGACTGTCCCGTTGTTTGTGGTACAAGAAATAGAGACTGTCACGTTGTTTAAGGTACATGAAATAGAGACTGTCCTGTTGTTTGTGGTACATGAAATAGAGACTGTCCCGTTGTTTGTCGTACAAGAAATAGAGACTGTCCCGTTGTTTGTGGTACATGAAATAGAGACTGTCCCGTTGTTTGTGGTACATGAAATAGTGACTGTGTCGTTGTTTGTGGTACATGAAATAGAGACTGTCCCGTTGTTTGTGGTACATGAAGTAGAGGTTGTGTCGTTGTTTATGATACATGAAATAGAGACTGTCCCGTTGTTTGTAGTCCATAGAATAGAGACTGTCCCGTTGTTTGTGTTGCATGAAATAGAGACTGTCCTGTTGTTTATGATACATAAAATAGAGACTGTCCCGTTGTTTGTGGTACATGAATTAGAGACTGTCCTGTTTGTGGTACATGAAATAGAGACTGTCCTGTTTGTGGTACATGAAATAGACGTTGACCCGTTGTTTGTGGTACAGTAATTAGAGACTGTCCTGTTTGTGGTACATGAAATAGAAACTGTCCCGTTGTTTGTGGTACATGAAATAGAGACTGTCCTGTTTGTGGTACATAAAATAGAGACTGTCCCGTTGTTTGTGGTACATGAAATAGAGACTGTCCTGTTTGTGGTACATGAATTAGAGACTGTCACATTGTTTGTAGTACATGAAGTAGATACTGTCCCGTTGTTTGTGGTACATGAAATAGAGACTGTCACATTGTTTGTGGTACATGAAATAGAGACTGTCCTGTTGTTTGTGGTACATGAAATAGAGACTGTCACATTGTTTGTGGTACATGACATAGAGACTGTCCTGTTGTTTGTTGTACATGAAATAGAGACTGTCCCGTTGTTTGTGATACATGAAATAGAGACAGTCCTGTTGTTTGTGGTACATGAAATAGAGACTGTCCCGTTGTTTGTGATAATTCAAATAGAGACTGTCCCGTTGTTTGTGATACATGAAATAGAGACAGTCCTGTTGTTTTTGGTACATGAAATAAAGATTGTTGAAATAGAGACATTTTGTCAGATACAAGAAGGCAGTGACGGGGATAGAGAGATGCTAAAGAGACGGGTTTGAACCCACAGATAGTTTACGACATAGGCAGCAGCACAAACAGGTATATCAGAAACATCTTCACCAGTGAACAAAACTCATACCGTACTGACAGGCTGGGCCAAACCAACCCTCCTCACACGCCACACCACCTAGGCAGTCACCTTGTGGGCTACAATTATCTCTTTTACATCGGCATTTGTATTGCCTAAAGGATCCGAACCATCCCGACTTATAAGCTGAAATAGTAAACATTCTTATTTCATTGCATTATCAAACGCTGCTATTGTTTACATAAACATACATAATACACATCTTGGACATTTAATAAATAAAGGACACATCCAGCAGAGATTTAGAGAGAGAGAAATTAAAGCGAGCATTGGCAGAAAGTGAAGAGTATTAAATTTGAGAAATTTAAATGCATTGAATTTGTCATTTATGATATTTTCATGTAAACTTTGCAGCTGAAGTTCCACGGCTGTTGAAAACGACTATTACACAACAAAACACGACATTACGACAGAAGACAAACGACCGACACAACTCACAATTATTATACCGCATCATACCTTCCCTCTGAAATTGGTGACTTGACAGATACAATTTTTCTTGTGAGATAATAATTGTTGATTTTCTAAACAAACAGAAGTTGTGAATGTAATGTGAATTATATATCAACTACCCAAACGGTGCGAAGAGCTCGGGCATAAGGTCATCTGCGAGTGCCACTGGGAAGATACAAGTTCATTAAACTCAGATAAGTACCCCTTTTTCGATATTGCTGTTAAAACAGCACTCTTTGTTGTTGTTGCATAATTGCTGTAAATTAACTTCCGATAATATTGCCATTGTATTTTGTACATTTTTTTCATTATTGTACATTAATTTTGTGTAAAGAAAACCTAGAACAATGTCAACTTTAAAAGGGTGCATTGAGGCAGGGAAAGATTTAGGTTAAAAATTTTGGGTAAAGGCTGCTATGCAGTCACCCGAGGTATAGTTACGAACGATACCTTGGTACTTTTTATACTGGTTTTCTTTTTCCAGTCTTTCAGATTTCTTTGACTCTTTATTCATTGCAGTCTCAGTGTCCAGTTGTTTCATTTTCAACTGTAGTTCAAGTTCTTCCCTTTTGCTCTGAGCTGCTATTTCTGCTTTCTTAAGTTCACTGTCTATCTCAGCTTGCTGTGTCTTACGTCGAATTACGTTTGTACTTGTACTGTCTCACATGTGTTAGCCAACGAGCCTAATAGAAGATCCTGACATGTGTGGACGTGGGTTGCTCGTCATTATTTAAGAACCTAATATATTTAGACGTGTGTTGTTCGTCTTTGTGATTTAAAACTATAATTCTTGTACTTGTAAAATTTGTCAAGGTTATAGTGATGTACATGTGATCGGAAAAGTCTCAGTGTGATCCATTGCTACATTGTCTAAATATGTTTAATATCATTAGTAAATGTACAGTACATATTGTTTGATCCTGTAAACGTGTAAAACATTTGTAATTCGTAAAACTTGTCACCGTTTGACCTTGTCAACCTTGTGATTTTGCCACCATTTTGACCTTGTCGCCATCTTGTAAACTTGATGTCTTTGTCCTTACTGAATGTCACCTTGATGTAAGTGATGTGTCATCAATGTTATTGAGTGTTCAATTACAGATAGATTGTTTTTGTGTATTGAGTTTGTGGAACGCAAAGAGTTTTGGAAAGAGTGTAACTTCTGTTGAAAGAAACACTGTTGACGACAAATTTACGACATACAATTATACTCAACGCCATCCAAACCAAATCAACACTTAGTGACTTACAGGCACACACCAACAAACACACGCTAACTTATTTCTCTCCAAAACAAAGCAGGTTTTTGCGTACCATCCATAACCCTGCCGTAGAGGTCATTAGTGGTTCTGAAGTACGACCTTACAGTTTTTCTAGCCCGATTGCCCAACCATTCGTCACCATATCCAAGGGAACTTGAGTATATTTTTTCTTTACTTTAACTTTACGTATGCATTAGTGGGCACGCATCGTATAGTCAAATCAATTGTAAGTAGTTTTTCTACTAACCATTTATAATATATTTTGTGTGGTTGATTGTCATTGACGTATTTTCTCCATCATGTCGTCATTGTTCGATTTCATTGATATGGGGATAAAATTACAGTTACACGGTGATGAATTAACAAATGGAGTGAGAACAAATACGCAGAATACCTACTTGTTCAGGAAAAAGCTGCCGAACGCGATGAAAGAGCAGCAGAAAGAGCCCTAAAACAGGCAGAGATTGAAAAAGCTGCCAAGCAAATAGAGGCTGAAACAGCATTAAAGCAAGCCGAAGTAGAAATGGCTGCAAAGACAAAGCAAGCTGAGATAGACAGTGAACTTAAGAAAGCAGAAATAGCAGCTCAGAGCAAAAGGGAAGAACTTGAACTACAGTTGAAAATGAAACAACTGGACACTGAGACTGCAATGAATAAAGAGTCAAAGAAATCTGAAAGACTGGAAAAAGAAAACCAGTATAAAAAGTACCAAGGTATCGTTCGTAACTATACCTCGGGTGACTGCATAGCAGCCTTTACCCAAAATTTTGAGACTTTAATGGAACATTACCAAGTTCCACTTTCGGAATGGAATATTTTATATATGAGGAGTCTTTCTGGGGAACCTCTGAAAGTAATTGAAACCATCCCCAAAGACCTCAGAAAAGAGTACCATTACATTAAATCAAAAATAATGGCACATTTCATGCTAGATGAAGCAGGGTACAGAGAACAATTTAGTAAACTGAGTCCAAAGTCAACTCAAACGTTCTCTGACTACCTCTGTTTAGTCCGAGACATTTTCAGCAAATGGACTTCATCAGCCAAAATTAACAAAAATTATGATAAATTAGAAGATCTCATTATTCGAGATAAGGTTATTTCTTCTATCCCAACATCTTTTTCTAAGTTCTTGCAAGAGAATGAATGCACATGTGTGGAAGAAATGGAAAGACGTGGGTCGGCCTATTATACGGCAAATAAACAATGTTTTGCCACTGAAGCTACTGACAGTAACTGGGTAGCCGCTGCCAACTATGAGAAAAAACTATAGTAGGCAAAAACCAAACAGGCCTACCTCTGAAAAGTTCAGACATTGTGTCCATTGTAAAATGTCTCATTATTTGAACGAGATGTGCGATAAAAAACCCAGGGTACCAAACATACTTGCAAAATATGGTAAACAGACAAGACAGAGAACGTAAATCGTTCAAAAGCTTACGAAATGTTTTCTCTGCAAGGCGTACGGTCACCATCGCATGGATTGTAAAGGCAGGCATATGACCAACAAAGCCAATGCCGCCTTGTTCGATAGTTCAGCGTCAGAAGACGAAAATACAGAAAAACATCCGGTACATGCAGCACAGGCTTGTGACGTATTTAGTTCCAACACATGCACTGTCTGTAATACATTCTTTGAAAATGGTATCTTAACATGCGGGCACGCCATCCCTATTGCTAATGAGGAAGGTAACTTAGTAATAGACTCAAAAGGCAAGTTAGACATCTATCACGGTTATGTTAATGGCAAGTTCGCTACAGTACTTCGCGACACCGGGAGTACACTTATTGGCCTGAAAACAACATTCATAACACCTACAGACTACACAGGTAGACACATCACATGTAGAACATTTTCAGGCAATATTGAAAAATATCCATTAGCCTGGGCATACATCGAAACACCATTCCTCACCGGAAAAGTAAAAGTCGCAGCACTTACAAACCCAGTGTGCGATATAATCATCGGAAATTTACCGGAAGTGAATGACAAACATCATAACCATGACATAACATCACTATGTATTAATGATAACACATCACCACCAAATGTCATTGAAAATGTCATATCACCAGTTGAATGTATGTTAGCTAACGCAGCACTAAGTTCTCATCACATCATTGACGATATCATTCCATCATCATCTGATGTCATTGAGTGTGTGAACGCAGTAACAAGAGCTACTGCTAGAGTGCAAGATGATAGTAACCAAACTGAGGCTATTCAAATGCTTAGCCCAGAAGTACCACCTAGTGACTCGATGAAGGAAACATTCATAACAGCTCAAAAAGCTGATCCTTCACTGTCAAAGTATTTTGACCTGATCGGAAAAAAGCCAAGAGTAACGAAAAATGCTAAATGGCATTTTGCTTTATACAATGATATACTCACCAGGTACTACACCAAAGGTGACGTTACAACAAAGCAAACTGTGTTACCAACTACTTATCGCAAGCAAGCTTTACATCTTGCTCACGATATACCTTTTGCAGGTCATATGGCATATGTTAAAACCAGGTCAAGACTATTGACACAGTTTCATTGGCCAAAATTCTGTAATGACATAAAAACATATTGCAGAAGTTGTGATACATGCCAGAAACTGGTAAAGAAAGGTAAACACCCACAGGCAAAGTTACAAGTCACTGACTTAGCCAGTCGACCTTTTGAAAAATTATCAGTTGACATTGTGGGCCCTCTTAGTCATACAACTACTAGAGGGAATAAATATATACTAACAATTATTGATCAATGTAGTCGCTGGCCAGAAGCGATTCCGTTAAAGAACATTACTGCCAACGATATCATGGAAGTGTTCTTCCATATTTTCTCCAGAATTGGGTTTCCAGATACTATCCAATCTGATAGAGGCACTCAATTTATCGCCGCATCCACTCAAGCTTTCACTAAAATGTTAGGAGTGAAGCAAGTCTTCAATAGCCCCTATCATCCTCACTCGAGCGGGATAATAGAAAAGCTTAATGGGGATCTGAAGCACATGCTAGCCAAAGTAACTCAAGATCACCCCAATAACTGGATCTATACTTACCAGCTGTCCTTTTTGCTTATCGCGAGGTACCACATTCTAGTACCGGTTTCTCTCCTTTTGAACTCATCTATGGTGCCAAACCACGCGGCCCATTAACAATTTATCACCAAATGTTAACTGAGTCCACTCCAGTATTGAAACCCATATCATCATTTGTGTATGTAACATCATTGCGTGAAAGGATAATGAAATCATGTGAAATTGCTAAAAGTGCACTAAAACTATCTGGTGCTACTTACAGACAATACGCAGACAAAGGTAACAGGACTATAACATTGACAGCTGGACAGGACGTTTTACTACTACTACCTAGTGACAGACAGCTACTGACAGATTCTTGGCAGGGACCTTTTAAAGTGACAAGACAAATCTCTCCTGTTGACTACGAAATCCTGATAAAAGACAAACACAAAATATTTCACATCAATATGCTAAGACCATACTTCAAACAGAGACAACGAACAAGACGATACGACAGCTTAGCACCGTGATAATAGATCACGAAGATGACGATTCTAGCGACGAGATTCCAACACCTACATTAGACACGACAAACTGCTTGAAGGAGATCAAGATCAATCCAAACCTAAGTCAAGCAGAGACAAACAGTTGCAAACAGTTGATACAAGAGTACAACACCATCTTTTCAGACAACCCAGGACAAACAGAGTTAGTACAGCATCACATCACACTTACATCAAACACACCCATAAGATGCAGACCATACACCATACCATTACATTACAAGGAACAACTACATCAGGAAATCATTAACTTAGAAAAAAACAACATCATCAGACGATCCCTATCAGACTTCTCTTCACCCATGGTCATTGTACGGAAAAAGGACAACACAATACGACTTTGCATAGATTACAGAAAACTGAACAAAATAACTGTTTTAGATCTTGAACCAATGGCAAATACGGACGATCTTCTGACAGAACTGACTGACGCTAAGTTCTTCACGACCCTTGACATGGCTAAAGGTTACTGGCAGATTGCTGTACATGAAGACAGCAGACATCTAACAGCTTTCGCCACGCCTTGGGGACTGTACGAATGGTGCAAACTTCCATTTGGGCTAGTCAATGCCCCAGCCACATTTGTACGCATGACACGACTCCTCCTATCTGACATTCCTAATATAGTTTCCTATATTGACGACATCTGTGTCCATACAGAGACAATGACGGAACATATAAAGATACTGGAACAGACACTAGAACGTATCAGACAGCACGGACTGACAGTGAAGCCTTCAAAGGTGAGCATGGCTTACCAAGAGATATCATTTTTGGGGTACAGAATATCCAATGGCTTTGTCATGACAGACAACAAAATTGTCTCGAAAATTCTAAAACTGTCACTTCCAACAAATAAGAAACAAGTCCGCAGTTTATTGGGACTTATTAATTATTACAGGAACTTCATTCCTGATTTTTCAGAACTGACTGAGGTTTTTTCTAACTTACTAACCAAAAATAAACCCGAAAAAGTTGTAAACGATGAATGCCTACGAAATGCATTTGATAAAGTTTTGGCACACTTTTCTGATAAGAATACACCTAATCTCATCCTTAAATTGCCCAACATTCGTTTACCTTTCAGATTGAGAACAGATGCTAGCTCCATTGCGATCGGTGCAGTCCTTTTGCAGGAATACAACGACATCCTTGCATCCCGTCTGTTTTCTATCAAGAAAACTAAGACCCCGAGAGCGGGCCTGGTCCATTCCGCAATTAGAGGCATTGGCCTTAGTAGAAAGTGTAACAAAGCTGTCCAAATATCTTCTAGGACGTCACTTTATCATCGAAACTGACAACAGTCCATTAAGGTATATCAATTCCACAGTACCATCAAATAACATGATTGCTCGCTGGTCCTTGAAGCTTCAGAATTTCAGTTTTGAAGTTCGCCATATTCCCGGCAGAATGAATACAATCGCCGACCTTTTGTCCCGTTGTCCGACAGACCCAGTAAGCAATGTCTGAGTGCACTGTATAATATTACACTCAGCCCAACACAGCCACCAATGAGTGAATTTTTTTCCATTCACCTACTGTGTAAGGTCAATAATCAAAATTGTGATACGGTTTGCAGACCGACATGTATAATATACTTATTTTAATCAAGTCATGTAATGAGTGTAGTATAATTGTGTAGTGTGTGTTAGAATGAGAACGATATTAATTGTATATAGACACCAACAACAGTGTCACAAACGCTTAACCAATTATCAAAAGCGAACTTTGCCATTGTGACATTTGTGGGTGAATTTTTTTCACCGTGATATTTTAACATGTGCAAATGTGGACCGAACATTGACTCCTACATCACCTCTACAGCGAATGTGATCCAAATTGTTCGACGTGTGAACACATCGGAAATAAGAACATTCCATCATAATCCGTTGTCATTACTATAACATCAGACACGAACTGTGAGAACATTCTACTATCAGTTCCGAAATAAAACCGGATCATTTGTGTTCAGAAAATGTAACATCAACCAAATTTTTCGTTTCGTGTGCATTTCCAGTGTAGTTTAAAAAGTATAACTTAATTAGCAGACTATGTACAAATTTCCAAAAATTTATGACACTTGTAAAATCCTTTCGAATCTATAAAATATAATATACAAATTGGGTACTTATTTATTTTGATTAGTGTAATCTTAGAATCATATCTTGATTAATGTATTCATATTATCGACGTTTTCTCGTTAATATGAAGAAACGTCAAGCAATGACGCTAAGAAATTAAATAATTATTGTAATGTATGGAATTTCTTAAATGTCAAAATTACTTCCCTTGCATTTGTGAATTACATCAAGGGCCATAATTTGAAACATATTCATTAATGTATATTGTATAGATAGACATTTTGTTGCTCAAATGTTTGGCACAGCAGGTAGGCGTCCACCAAGCATGTCATAGAGCTGCCAACATTGCAAACCAACATAAGAGCTCCTGACCAAATGAGGGCAGAGTTTAAGTGTTTAATACGACTAATACAAAGCCGTATTTCAGTCTGGCTAGATGGTTGTTGCAAAACAATCATATTATTACTTTTTTTTCAAATAGCTGCGAGGTAGATGCGTGAAGCTGGTGCTACTGATCTGACTGGGTATTATTGCAATGAAGGTAACCAGGCATCAGGGGGATGAAACCTGAATTGTGTTAAAAATTGTACTTCATTTGTCATTTCAATGCAACTTACATTTTTTTTGTATATATTTCTATGCCTTATATGTATTTTCATGCATAACACTGGGAAAGAGTAGTCTCTGACATGAAATTAACACTACCCCAGTATATACATACATCATGAATGAAAGATGGCATCTTTCATTGAAGTACCCGGGGAGAATGTCAGAGCCTAAGTGTGCAGCAACATCGTTACGGCCCCCGGCGGACAAGAGTTGTCGGCTGGCGAGATTCTTACCTGACAGCGCGACCAGCGCTGACGAGAGACGCACGCAAAGCCACGTGACCCCACGAGAGGCAGTGGGCAGTGTGTGTTAATCTCAGACCAAGCTGGGACTGGACATCTGAACGGACGTGTGTGTCGAGAGCAAGGCGTTTTGTGTGAATCTCCGTGGTTGTGAGCTGAACGACTGATATCGTGAGCGTTAGACCTATGAGCTGTTTTGTGGTTGTGAGTTATCTGTTGTACATTGCTGTAACTATTGTTATGTATTTAATGTGGTAATAAATCCATAGAACTTGTTGCTGTGTCTTACGTCGAATTACGTTTGTACTTGTACTGTCTCACATGTGTTAGCCAACGAGCCTTATAGAAGATCCTGACAATAAGGTCATCTGCGAGTGCCACTGGGAAGATACAAGTTCATTAAACTCAGATAAGTACCCCTTTTTCGATATTGCTGTTAAAACAGCACTCTTTGTTGTTGTTGCATAATTGCTGTAAATTAACTTCCGATAATATTGCCATTGTATTTTGTAAATTTTTTTCATTATTGTACATTAATTTTGTGTAAAGAAAACCTAGAACAATGTCAACTTTAAAAGGGTGCATTGAGGCAGGGAAAGATTTAGGTTACACTGGGGACAAATTAGAACAATGGGCAAAGAAGGAATATAAAGAACATACGGATAGAATGGCTGCCGTAGAAAGAGAAGAAAGAGACAGAAAAGCTGCCGTAGAGAGAGAAGAAAGAGCACAAGAACGCTTGCATAAGAAAGAACTAGCAGATGTAGAACTAGCTAAAATTACCAAACTGAAATAATTAGAATTAGCTGAAGCTACCAAACTGAAAGAACTAGAATTAGCTGAACTACCAAACTGAAAGAACTAGAATTAGCTGAAGCCACCAAACTGAAAGAATTAGAATTTGCGAAAAGAGCGGAAGAAACCAAGTTAAGAGAAAGGCAATTAGAAATAGAAGCAAACAATAAGAAATTAGAAGCAGAGACGCAGGTGAAAATAAAAGAACTGAGTCACAGGTGCATATTGCAACTACCAAATTAAAAATTAAGGAAGAAGAAAACAAGTTTAATAAGTATAAAGGCATAGTTAAACCATTCTGCCAAGGCGATCCATATCAGCTTGGTCTGAGAACTCCGAGTTCCAAATGAAGTACCAAGAGGTTCCAAAAGAACATTGGGCCATGATCTATATGAGAAATTTATCAGCAGAGCCTTTAAAAGTCATTGAATCAATCCCACAAGAACTCAGGAAAGATTATGACTATATAGATCAATGTATCATGCAATATGTTTTATTAGATGCACCAGGTTATCAGGTACAGTTCTCGAAATTGAAACCCACAGCAAATCAAACCTTCATTGATTAAGTTTCTCAGTGTCAAGATATTTATAATAAGTGGCTGAACGCTGCAAAGGTAAACAAAAGTTATGAAATGCTTAGGGATCTTATGATAATGGACAAAATTATTTAATCAATTCCAACACCATTTGCAAAATTTCTACAACAGTCTGACATTAAGTCCTTAGAACAATTTGAGAGAAAGGGATCCGCTTATTGTTGTTCCAACCGGGATATTTTCACATTAACTAACAACGAAAATAATATTGTAGCTGCAGTCAACATCAAACCACAAACACCATTTAGATATAAAGAGAAACAGAAATCTAATGCACCACAATGTCCATACTGCAAATTTGATCATTTTCAATTTCAAATGTGTGATGTAAACCCTGGTTACTCAGCACACCTAGATATGATGGTGAAGAAACAGCAAAGTAAAAGAGAAAACTACCAGCGTGTTGTAAAATGCTTCTTTTGCGAAAGTTGGGGCCACTATAAAGCAATGTGTCCAGGTCGCCAGAGATTAAAGAGTGTGAATGCAGTACTTGTTGATTCATCTTCTGATGAAAGCGAGAGTGAATTCGAAGGAATGGAAAGAACGGAAGATAATGCTCTTGCAGCAATAGATATTCTAAATTACGATAAATGTCAAACATGTCATAAGTTTCATGAGGATGGGGTATTAGAATGCGGCCACACAATCTCGTTTTCATGGGAAAACGCGAATGCAGTCAATTCCTCCAGAGGAAAACTAGTCTTCCACAGTGGTATGGTGAATAACAAACCCCATCAGATTTTGATCGATTCTGGGAGTACTTTAATTGGTTTAAGAAAAGAGTTGGCTAACGCAGAAGACTACACAGGCGAGTTTGTAAATTGCCGAACATTTTCTTGCAATGTGGAGAAATATCCACTAGCTACAGCTCACATTTGAACACCATTCTTATCAGGCATGTTTACGTGCGCGATCGTAGACAATCCTTGTACAGACTTACTTATTGGGTGCTTACCAGAGGTAAAATACTGTACAAACAAAGAAGTGAAAGCCTGGCAAAAACGGCATCAGAAAAGAATGCCAGTAAAAAAATTGATTACAACAGATAAGCATATCAGTGATCAAGAACAGCAACCTAAGTCAAAAAGTCCAAGGGATGTAACTACTCAGAAAATGACAGAACAATGTAAGAGAGTACAGAACATAAATTCTCTTCATGCAAATTATTGTGACATTCGAAACAAAATTGTTAAAGACCACACTGTTAAACCTACAAAAAGTTGTACTTTCAGTAACGCAACTTCACCAGAAAACAGTGACATAGACAGACAAGATACACACAGAACAACCCAGAAACCATACTTAAAACGAAAAGCAGATGCCCTACAGTCTTGTTCTAGCAAACAACACAGTCTAAAAAATACGGACAGTAACACATTACTCAATGACATGTGTTTCAAGGGACATAACAAAAACGACAGAAACCAAGACATAGACTTACCATTATGACACACAACCATCTCCATCGCAGTTGCATTATTAATGTTGCTAAAGGTTTTATTGATAGCACTATGCGTTTACCAACTGCAGCCAACATCAACCATATGTCTACTAACTAACCTAGCAATGTTGCCTACAACTTCACAGATAAGAAATATTTTTCCACCATTTATGTATGCGATTATACGTGAAATCAATATTACCATCTCATTTCATTGGAATGTAAAATCTCTAAATGTAATTTATGAACAAATTGTGAAACATGTTGTCGACAGGATAAAATTATTTGGGCTCACTGTGAAGCCATCAAAAGTCGAGTTGGCATTTGAGGAAATTGAATTCCTAGGCCATAAGATATTCAAAGGCCACTTAAGTACTGATGATGAAATCGTGACCAAAATATTGAATCTCACGATGCCTACCACCAAAAAAGCAAATTAGAAGCCTTTTAGGCTTGGTGAATTACTACAATAAGTTCATACCGAACTTGGCCCAAATTACCAGTGTGTTTTCAGATCTTTTAAGATCTAAATCAAAAATCGATGTACAGAGTGCTGTTTTAAAAGACGCAATGTCGCACCTGAAGTATTATTTCTCGAACATCCCTATTCTTCGTCTCCATAATAAACAACTTTCGTATACTCTTAGAACTGACGCCAGTGCCACGACAATTTCTGGGGTGTTGCTCCAGGCCTACGATAACATTTACCATCCAATAGTTTTCGTCAGCAGGAAACTAAGCCCAGCAGAATCACGGTATGATGTGTCCAATTGGAGGCTCTCGCAATTGTGTACTGTATTACTAAATTAACTAAGTACTCTGCCGGGACAGACTTCCTCATCGAAACTGATAATTCCTCATTGAAAGGACAACCCAAAAACAACAGAATTTACCGATGGGCCCTCATTCTGCAGAATTATTCTTTCACCATTAAACACATAAAAGGTTCCAAAAACATTTTAGCCGACTTGCTAACGAGACCGTCAGACCTTGTAGTCGAGCAAATCAACGACAAGACAACAGCACCAGTCATCTAGAACGACTACATAATTAGTGTATATAATTAGTTAGATAACATTGAATTATTGAAATTATTTATTAAAATTTCAAAAGTGCCTATTTTATTTAATTATGAGAAACATTTTTAACAATGCATAAGATGAATGACTGAGTGAAAAGCGTATAAAAGGAAGAGTCTCATCTCATAGAATGTGTTTGTTATATAGAGGTCGTGTTGGCTGCAAAGCTCTAATAGTCTACTTCCGTTATCATTACTTTCATTTTGCTGATCTCCAGATGCTCCCAGATGTTTTCTATGCCCACTCTGTTATGTCCTAGTCTTGCATTGAAGTCTCCCATAACTATGATGTTGTCCTGCTTATCTATTTTATTTAGCACGTCATGTATGTCTTCGTAGAAGTCCTCGCATTCCTGCTCATTATTGTTTGCATTACATGGTGCGTATATTTGTACATATGTTGTAATTGTTTGTTCTTTTATTCTCACTGTTATGATTCTTTCTGATATATATTTTATTTCTAGTATTCCTCTTGCTAGCCGTGGTTCGATGACTATTCCCACACCGTGTCTTGCCCTTTCTTGCTGTTCTACTCCAGAGTAAACAAACGTGTAACTGCGGTGAAGCTCCATGCATCCTTTCCCCTTTGTTCTACTAGTTCCCATCCTCTTTGGAATATACTTTTCACTTCTACTGAAATACGCCTTTTGTGAACAGGATGCCGGTATATATATTCACTCACGCTCAGATGGCGGCCTCTACAATGCTCATAGATTGAAGGACAAGACACAAATTAGTAGGGTACAGATCAGAGAGTTGCATTTTGCAGACGATGCTGCAACTACGACCCTCTCAGAGGAAAAATTAAAACGTCTACTAACTGCATTCTCCAATGCTTGTTCTGAATTTGGTTTAACAATGAGCAAAAAGAAGACATAGATTATGTCACAAGGTGCACATGGGGTACCATCAATCTTTGTTGACGACGCCGAACTAGAGATAATAGACCATTTTACATATCTAGGATCAGAGGTAAATAGCAAATTATCCCTAGATCAGGAAATCAACATCTGGATTGGTGAGGCAACAACAACAATGAACAGGTTAAGAAAAAGAGTCTGGGAGAACAGGAAGCTTACTGCCAAAACAAAAGTCATTGTCTATCAAGCCTGTGTCCTTAGTTCTCTTCTTTATGGCAGTGAAGCCTGGACAACGTACCCACACCATGAGAAACGTTTAAACAGCTTTCATATGCGGTGTCTGCGAATAATACTTGATATTAAGTGGCAAGACAAAATTATAAATACTGAAGTATTGGAAAGATCAGGTTGTGTGACGGTATATTCCATGCTCAGTCTTCGTAGACTTAGATGAATAGGACACGTTAGGAGGATAGATGATGGTAGAATACCAAAGGACATCTTTTTTGGTGAATTACAGACGGGTAGGAGATCTCAGGGTCGGCCTCTACTACGATACAAAGATGTGTATAAGCGGGACATGATTGATACATGCATTGATAATGCACACTGTGAGCAAGTCGCCGCTAAACGGGTAGCATGGGTGGCAAATATCAGAAATGGAATAAAGACAAAGGAGAAATCATTGCAGATAAGTCACATACCTTGTGTTTGCGACGTAGGATTGTGCATGATGATGGAAGTGACCATGTGGTCACATGCATCCACTATGGACGAACATTTACAGCGCGAATTGGCCTTATCAGTCACATTTGCCAGCACCATGGGTTGTAGTTATAATGCCTTTTTGAAGGACAATGTAACAAACTATTGTCTGTCAAGACGGCAAGGTGCCAATTGAAAATTGTGAAGCTAATTATGACAACGGTGATGAATTATCAGTTATATACATACATGTTTGTGAAGCTAATTATGACAACGGTGGTGAATTATCAGTGATATACATACATGTTTGTGAAGCTAATTATGACACTGTGGTGAATTATCAGTGGTATACATATATGTTTGTGAAGCTAATTATGACAACGGTGGTGAATTATCAGTGGTATACATACATGTTTGTGAAGCTAATTATGACAACGGTGGTGAATTATCAGTGGTATACATATATGTTTGCGAAGCTAAAGATGTAACAATAACGCGATATTAATGATATGCATACATATTTGTGAAGTTAATGACTGTAACAATGTCGGGATATCTGCGATATACATACACATTTTTGAAGCTTATGGGTGTAACAATGACGGGATTGCTGTGGTATACTTACCATTCTGTGAAGCAGCGTGCCAGTCAAGTAGAGTCCACGATGTCAGCAGTAGTAGCACTGTAACATACATGCTCATCTTACATTTGTAGCTTTCTGACTTCAGCCCTTGTATTCATACAGCTCTGGAACGAACGAACGAACGATCAAACTTTATTTTCAAAGGGTTAAGAGTTGGGCTTGCAGGCCCGTCTGACATTCTGCCATTATTCTCTCTCCTCTCATATGTTATTTCATTCATACATTACTTATCAAGCTAATCTTAGACAACAACAGAACAATATGCATTTAAAGCGATGGAAAAATCATCAATAATACATGTCTCACTATGCAATTTTTAATATGGCCATTATAAATACCTAAAGAAGCTGTAACGTACCATACATATGGCAATGTTTATTAGCTAATTGTCATTTGAGATAATTTACCATTATTTTTGTATTTGTTCTTAGGGTGCATATAGTCTGTACTGAGATAGTGTTGAAATAGGTTTCGAATGTATGTATAGTGATTGGTAGTGTCTTTTGTTTCTTGTGGAAGATTGTTTCCCAACTGAGCGGCAAAGTAGGCCAAGATTGTTTTATATAGTCTATCCTAGGTTTAGGGACATGAAGTATGTTTAGTCGTTCACTATGTCTTGCATTATATTCAAACAATGGCCAAAGGTAGCTTGGAGCATTTTGAAATATGATTTTATGAATTAGTTTGGCTTTATTACAAGGTAAGCGTTTGTGGAGTGACGGTAACTGAAGACGTTCGTGGAGGTTAGAATAGTCGGTAAGGTCATTAGTCATTAGTCGCGGTTCCAACTTCACAGCAAAGGGTCGTCCCCATTTTGCTCCGTTCCCGTGCCAGTGAATATCACATAAAATGTTCCTCACTGCCCCATGTGAAAAGTGGAAAAGACAGTGTCTCGACAAACAACGGCCCGCTCTGGCAAGCTGTGCAAAATGCCACCGCCAGAATGTCACCACAAAAGTTCTCTACGAACAGTACAGTTCACCCCTGAAGGAATTGGCAGTCACTTTCCCAACCAGATGTTCACCTATAAAGTCTCGATGTCTCTAGATATTGTTGTTCCGTTTCTAGATGTTTCCTAGCCACCACGCCATTTTTCTCCGAAATGTAGATCACACTACAAAACAACCTCGAACAACACTTCACTGTACATAATGCCGTCATCAGAATGACAAAACAAAAGTCCTCCCCGAAACCATAGTTCATCATCGATGGAAACGGCAGTCACTAGCAAAACCATCAGCCACATATTTCTGCATAAGTCAAGAAAACTGGCAGTATGTACTGCCGTCTCCAGAATGCCAAAACAACAGTCCTCCACGAAAACACGGTTCATCGTCAAAAGAAGCGGCAGTTAACCAGAAGACCAGCCGCCACACATTTCTGCATAAGGCACCAAAACCAGTCAATTCTGGGACATAGTCCTCCGTCATTGCTCTAAACATGCAGATCACGCTCTACAACCACCGGCAAATTTAAAAGTATTTCACACGAAATTCACAGCTCAGAGCGTTGCGCCACGCACTCATCTTAGTAGCAGGGCAACGGAACCGTAAACTACCAGTTCAACATGAAGAAAATGCGAATGTTGCGCAACGGTAGCCACGAGCATAAACACCTAGAGGCCATACCTGTTTCACTGCCTATCCGTATTGCTGGAGACCGGAATTCCATTGTCGGTAAGATGTTTACAATTAATTAAACGCACTGCCCTTTTCTGGAGTGAATAAAGGCGTTTTGTTATTGATTTGGAATATCCATCCCAGATTGTGGAGCAGTAGTTAACATGTGTTTGTATGTGGGAAGTATAGAATATCTTTCTTGTTTTCATCAAGGAAATTTTTAATTTTTTCTAGTTGGTATATTTTGTCGGCTATTTGTTTAATAAGAGCATGAACATGGGAAGGTTAGATTTTGATCAATGGTAAGACCCAGTGCCTTGTGCTCGGTTACACTTCCTACAGGCGTGCTACCAATGTGCAGCTGAAGAGTTCTTTGCGAGTTTACAGAGTGAAGTCTTTGCCTGGTTAAAACAGATTCATACACAGACAGACATTCATGCAGACAGCATGTATAGAATAATGTATGTGGTGTAATGATTGTATTATGTAACTATGGAGTGATTTATGTGTGTTTCGAGTGAAATATGTATGCATGGAGTGATGTATGTGTGTGCATGTATGATAGAAAGTCTGCAGATAAATTACTAACAGACATGAAACATCACACAGTAAATATTAGACTCGAGACCTAGCAGCACTCCTCACCGTGTGGGCGTTAGCGGAATTGGTGTCGAGCTGAGCCGGTTATGTTGTAAGCTCTCAGGCTTGAACATTGTGATAGCTCTAACACATCACAGGCCCATAGCTTCGAGACAAATGATGACTATTTGATGTGATCAATGTTCTACATTCATATTTAATTGCGCAGCATAATCTCGGTCATCATTTGCCCCCCCCCCCCCCCCCATTGTTGTATCCGTGCTTTGTTACCGAAAGAGTTGCAGCCCACGCTCTTCTGTCTCAGTTATGTTCGCACATCACGCACAATCTCTGCCTGAAGCGCAACAAGTTTAGCGCGAAGATGAGTTTTCATTAGGCTAAATGGATGAAAATCATTCGGAACCAAGAGTAGTATGTAATTCGGATGTTGAAAAATGCGACACTTAGTTAGCCACTTGTCTGCCGAGTGAACGCAGCTGTTTGTGGTCTAATCAGCTTCTTTGAGTGGTTGCTTCAATTTGTATCCTCGAGAGAACGCCACACTACTACCCAGGATTTGCCTTCTCGTTTACTCTTCTAGACACTCACCAACACTGATGTTCTCTAAACACCACTCACCCCTGTCTCATGCAGCTCCGATCATGTTCTCTAAACACCACTCACCTCACTATCTCATCATTCTCTTCTGGGTGTGTTTGTAGGTTTCTTTCTCCGTGTAGTTCCCAGCCTTTGGGTCCCATTCGTGTGGGTCCCAAGCGTTTGGGTCCCCGGCGTGTGGGTCCCAGGCGTGTGGGTTCTAGGCTTGTGGGTCCCAGGCGTGTGTTTCCCAGGCGTGTGGGTCCCAGACGTGTGGGTCCCATGCGTGTGGGTCCCTGGCTTGTGGGTTCCATTTGTGTAGGACCCAGTCAAAGGGCGCTCTAGTTACACTACTCTCAAGTTTGTTCAATATGTGTGAGATCCAGCGCCAGCATCTTTTCTAAACCTCCTGATTGGCTGCTTGCTGTTTTGTTCTCTCCATCGACTACACATTCATGATTAGGTCAAACAATTTCACTGGTTTTTCTTCGCAGGCACTACAAATTAACGAATCTGTGTAGTTTGTTAGTGATTGTTTTAGTCGTTTTCCACAATTCTGGTCCACACAGTGGCACTGTCTGACACCTACAGTTCAAAACTACAGGAGAAGTCAGTCAGGTAAAAGTCCCTTTACCGCGTATAAGGCCCATGGGGCTAGACCCATAATGTTCTCGACCAAACGGCACTCAGGGGCTGGTGTGGACGGTACCAGGCCGGCCGCCTTGACTTTCCCATACATGACCTGGTGCTCTCGTTGCACTGTGTCAACCTGTTAGTCCTGGTCACATTTAGACACTGGAAACTGTCCCGAAGTGGTTGCATTGTGGCTTCCATGTGTAGTGCTCCATTGTGGCTTCCATGTGTAGTGCTCCATTGTGGTTTCTATGTGTAGTGCTGCATTGTGGCTTGTATGTGTGGTGGTAAATTGTGGCTTCTAGGTATGGAGCTGCATTGTGGCTTCTATGTGTGGTGCTACAGTTAATTAATGTTTGACTACCAGACACATCCTAGCACTATTGTGGCTTCTATACATTGAATTACCTGTGACTACCAGTTATATCTTAGCACTACTGTGGCTTCCATACACTGAATTATCTTTGACTAGCAAAACTATACTAGCACTACTGTGACTTCTGGGTGTAGTGATACATTGAATTAACGTTTTATTACCAGAATGATCCTATCACTATTGAAGCTCCATTTTCTCATGTTATACTTATGTTAATATCTTCATCTTTGACCCAAATGCGTGTACATTGTGACCTCAATTTAGTATGTGATTCAGTGCTCTCAACGAAGTCTAGATCACGAAACTAATCTGTGTGAGGTGCCCATTGAATTCCACTTTTGTCGGCAATTGTTGTTGTCTCATAACCCCGTCTACAGGCAGTCAGAATAATGATAGTAACAAAAGGAATTCTCATTGCATTCCTGTATTTATTTCAGATGTATCGATTAGGCTTCTCTCATGAAAAACTCTACATGTCATTTCTTTATGTTGTGTGTATTAAGTCATTGATCTTTTATGTCATCCCATAATGCCTCATCAGTTTCTAGAAAGAGGTTCTTTATTAATGCTGTCAAAGGTCTTGTCATGGCCCACAAACCCAGTATAAAACGGTGAATTAAATCCGATGCTTTGCTCTATCAATTTGCGTAATGTGACAATCTGGTCACTCCAGGATCTGTTTGGTCGGTTATCCTGTTTATCAATGGCACTCTTAATCTATCCAGAATGACCCTGGTTAATATTTTCCAAGGAACTGACAATTACAGTATTCCTCTATAATTTCAAACTACTGTATGTTCCCTGTATTTGGCAGTCTGTTGCATTTCTTCAGTCTCCAAGATACTGCTAAATAATGTGTGCAAAACTTCAATTAGGGTGCTTATGTTAGTTTAAACAGCTGCTCGAATACTACCTGGACCAGTAGCTCTCCCATCCTTCAGAAATGTGATAGCCTTATTTATATCCACACATTGTGAACATAAACAATGTTTATTACCATATAATGAGACAGGCAGGCAGACAGAAAGACAGACATACATACACACAGACCTGCACACATGCGTACAAGCGTACATACATACCTACACACACATGCATTCATACATATATGTTACACAAACTTTCACAGTTATACACCCACTAAAAACAACACAAACACACACTCCCTTGCATAAGCATATACCCACTCACAGTCACAAACACACTAACAAATATTTAATAATCATACATACTCCATCTCTCTCCATCTCTCTCTCTCTCTCTCTCTCTCTCTCTCTCTCTCTCTCTCTCTCTCCTCTCTCTCTCTCTCTCTCTCTCTCTCTCTCTCTCTGTATCTCTCTGTATCTCTCTGTCTCTCTCGATCTCCTTCTCTCTCCATCTCTCTCCATCTCTCTCGCTCTCTGTCTCTCTCTCTCTCTGTCTCTCTCCCATGCCCAAATATCCTCAAAGCAAAGCACACACATGCACTCCTTTACACACACATAATATACACGTCTGTCTGTCTGTCTGTCTGTCTGTCTGTCTGTCTGTCTGTCTGTCTGTCTGTCTGTCTGTCTGTCCTGTCTGTCTGTCTGTCTGTCTGTCTGTCTGTCTGTCTGTCTGTCTGTCTGTCTGTCTGTCTGTCTGTCTGTCTGTCTGTCTGTCTGTCTGTCTGTCTGTCTGTCTGTCTGTCTGTCTGTCTGTCTGTCTGTCTGTCTGTCTGTCTGTCTGTCTGTCTGTCTGTCTGTCTGTCTGTCTGTCTGTCTGTCTGTCTGTCTGTCTGTCTGTCTGTCTGTCTGTCTGTCTGTCTGTCTGTCTGTCTGTCTGTCTGTCTGTCTGTCTGTCTGTCTGTCTGTCTGTCTGTCTGTCTGTCTGTCTGTCTGTCTGTCTGTCTGTCTGTCTGTCTGTCTGTCTGTCTGTCTGTCTGTCTGTCTGTCTGTCTGTCTGTCTGTCTGTCTGTCTGTCTGTCTGTCTGTCTGTCTGTCTGTCTGTCTGTCTGTCTGTCTGTCACCATGTCACCGAGTTCTACAATTTATTTCTTCTCATAACGTGTCCAAAATCTTGTGACTGTCTATGTCTATTTTCTCTAATCAGTTTACAGTTTTCATTTGTTTCTTGTAGGACATTGTCATTGGTTTTTCTGTCTGCCCATGGTATTTTTTGCATTTTCCTCAGAAACCACATTTCCACTGTTCATTGTCCACGCTTTACATCCATACAAAAGTACAGATTCTATGTAACACTTCAACATTCGTTTTCTCGTTGCAATTGACATCTTTTTATTGTCAATATATTTTCAATCTTGCCCCCCCCCCCCCCCCAAAAAAAAAAAAAATTTAAGTGTTCTAATATTTTCAAGGCATCGCCAATCAGATGTTGTGACTGTTCCGAGATAATCATACATATTCACTTGTTTAAGAATATGCCCATTTACTTGTATTGATTGATTGATTGATTGATTTAGGAACCGACATCACAGCATTCGGGACATTCCCATAAGCGCTCCGTCCCCATCCTCAGCAGCCAGCGAAGAGTTCCAACACTAATAGTTCCAGTAGCAATCTGATTATATGTCCGTCTCGCCTTTCCTCTGAGCGTCGATCGTCGGCCAGATCCCCTCGTCACACCTCGCTGCCTCATTCTTACCAGACTATGGTGATCCATTTGCTCCTCCGACGTGTACACGTGCTCCCACAAGGCCGCAACCACGTCTGTTTTGTCATGCATCAATACTCCACCAAGTTTTGCCGAGCCAGCCAATCTGTCCGCCTGTTCATTCCCCAGCACACCGGCATGCCCAGGAGAAAAGATCCAGGTGATGCTTGCTACCCGTGACCTCCGAAGCGCAGCAAGCCACTCTGCACGAAGCTTGCCTGTTCTCACCCTCCTCAGCATGCTTTCTGAATCAGTTACAATCACAATGTGTGTATGTATCGTGTTCTCTATCCAGATTATATTATTACTTATTTATTATGGAATGCCCCGAATGCTGTGATGTCGGTTCCTAGATCAATCAATCAATCATTCAGTCAATCATTGTATATTGTGGTATTTCCTTCTTCCTTGTTACGACCATAATCTGTCTTCTTACGATTTAATTCTAGCCCCAGTTTTTCACTGTGTGAAACAACCGCAACTACTACATTTTGAAGATCCTGCTCATTGTCTGCATTCAGTACTGTATCACTCGTATATTTAATGTTATTGATGTTGCGTCCCGCAATGGTGATTCCTCTCATTTCATCTAAATTTCTGAAAATATATTCCTGTATAAGGAAAAATTACACATCCCTGCCGCATGCCGCTCTTAATAAACTGATATTGACCTACTTCATAATCAATCTTTATGGCAGCTTGTTGTTTCCAGTATATGTTTTTTTTTACAATTCTAAGGTCCTTCCCATCAAATTGTAGATCTGCAAGCATCTTCATCATGTTGACATGACTTACTTTATCGAAAGCACATACATACATAGACAGACAGATAAAATAGATTGACAGACAGACATACAAACAGACAGATAGATGTTGCAGACAGAGTATCAGGATTATTATGTGCTATCTAGGTCAATGTTACAAGTAGATCAAATACATAAATAATGAACAGGGTCGTGCTAGAAACTTTGTTCATTAATACCACAAAATACACCGACACAAGAGCGCACACAGACATACGCACACATACAGATATACATAGATACACACATATGAGTGATATAGTTAGTAAACATAGATACATGCATACAGGTGGTATAGTTGATGCACAGAGATACATACACATATATATATATATATATATATATATATATATATATATATATATATATATATATATATATATATCAGGTCTTAGTCACACATATATATATATATATATATATATATAGGTGTCAGGTCTTAGTCAGATATGACTGAGCTACCGTATAACAGTAGACGGTACTACCTGGTTTCTGTAAGCGCCGAACGTTGGGCGGAGCTTACCAAACCCGACACCCCACATTGAGCCAACGGCTTCGGGCGGAAGAGCACAATTGGGAGGGTACAAGCCTTACCCTGGTGCGAGGAAATGAAAGCTAAAGACAAAATGTCATGGCAGGGCAGACCAGGCCCTAAGCCTTGGTTGGCGACTGGTCTAGGATCGAAGCTCCGACAGGCGGACAGTTAGAGCATTGCTTTGCTGATCCGGCAGCTTCTGCAGCTTGTCTTGTTCCAGATGTAGGGGTGTTACCTTTCCTCTGGAGTGAACTAGGCAGGCCGAGAGAGGGATCATGCTGCATGGGCAACACATGATCTCTATATTTTAGCCCAGGCTTTGTGCCGTGAACAGAATCAACCACTGTTTATTGCCTTCATCGACCTCACAAAGGCATTTGATTTGGTCAGTCGTGAGGGTCTGTTCAAGGCACTAAAGAAGATTGGCTGCCCACCAACTCTTCTGTCCATTGTGGAATCGTTCCACACAGGCATGAAGGGTATAATCAAGTTTGATGGTGCAACTTCTGAAGAATTTGAAATCAAGAGTGGAGTTAAGCAAGGTTGTGTACTAGCTCCCACCCTCTTTGGAATATACTTTTCACTTCTACTGAAATATGCATTTCGTGATCAGGATGGTGGTATATACATTCACTCACGCTCAGATGGCGGCCTCTACAATGCGCAGAGATTGAAGGCTAAGACCAAAATTAGGAGGGTACTGATCAGAGAGTTGCTTTTTGCAGATGATGCTGCAGTTACGACCCACTCTGAGGAAGAATTGCAATGTCTACTATCTGCATTCTCCAATGCTTGTTCTGAATTTGGTTTAACAATTAGCAAAAAGAAGACACAGATTATGTCACAAGGTGCACATGGGGTACCATCAATCTTTATTGACGACGCCGAACTAGAGATAGTAGACCATTTTACATATCTAGGATCAGTGGTAAATAGCAAATTATCCCTAGATCAGGAAATCAACATCCGGATTGGTAAGGCAGCAACAACAATGAACAGGTTAAGAAAAAGAGTCTGGGAGAACAGGAAGCTTACTGCAAAAACAAAAGTCCTTGTCTATCAAGCCTGTGTCCTTAGTACTCTTCTCTATGGCAGTGAAACCTGGACAACTTACTCACACCAAGAGAACAATTTAAACGCTTTCATATGCGGTGTCTGCGAAGAATTCTTGGTATTAAGTGGCAAGACAAAATCACAAATACTGAAGTATTGGAAAGATCAGGTTGTGTGACAGTTTATTCCATGCTCAGTCTTCGTAGACTTAGATGGATAGGACATCTTAGGAGGATGGATGATGGTAGAATACCAAAGGATATCTTTTTTGGTGAATTACAGATGGGTAAGAGATCTCAGGGTCGGCCTCTACTACGATACAAAGATGTGTGTAAGCGGGACATGATTGATACAGGCATTGATAATGCACATTGGGAGCAAGTCGCCGCTGAACGTGTTGCATGGAGGGCAAATATCAGAAATGGAATAAAGTCAAAGGATAAAATTATTGCAGAAAAGTCACACACCAAGCGTTTGAGACGTAAGATGGTGCATGATGGTGGAAATGACCACGTGTTCACATGCACCCACTGTGAACGGACATTTACAGCGCAAATTGGCCTTATCAGTCACACTCGCTACCGCCATAGTTAAAAGTTATTATGCCTTTTTAGAGCACAAACTATCGTCTGTCAAGACGGCAAGGTGCCAATGATATATATATATATATATATATATATATATATATATATATATATATATATATATATATATATATATATATATATATAGATACATGCATAAAGGCGATGTAGTTAGTCCACATAGATATGACATACATATACAGACTTGACAGACAGACAGACAGACAGACAGACAGACAGACAGACAGACAGACAGACAGACAGATAAACATAGTTACATACATACGGGTGATGTAGGTAGTCCACAAAGATACACACATATACATATATACATACATTCACATACAGATAAATACATAATGCACATATACATATATACACAGATACATGCATACAAATATACAGAGATAGATACATACGGGTGATGTAATTAGTCCAGAGAAAAGAAAGCTGTACGGTAATTGACCATCGGCGTCTCACAACTGATAATGTGGGTTTCCTGACTGCACCAAGACGAAGTGAATCTGTCCCTGTCAATGGTTGTGAGTGAGATCTGAATGTGTGTTGCGTGTGTAAGTGTGTGTATGAGTGAGTGTGTGTGTGGCATATTATGTGTGCGTGTATGTGTGCGTGTGTAGTACACCATCCCCAGCAAGTGGCGTGTTTTACTTCCTGCTAGACTCCCGTGTTGCAGGACGTGGCTAGGCCTGGCCAGCAGCCGGATGTGACACACTTCATATATGCGTGACAACGAACCAGCGATATCATCACTGAGTCTCGGCCCCGGCCGAGCAGGACATTCCACAATTGTTCCTCGTTTGTTTCTAGGTCTGTATTGCTCTAAATTGTGCATTCACAAGTTCCGTGGTTTCTTTTCTGTCCAGGTTTTCCTTGGTATTCCACTACTGCGCTCATATTATCATATTAGTGTATGAGTTCAGATCACGGTGATTTCATCCACGTTGTCTTGTTCTTCCCTGACTGTCCATAATCTGTTGTCCAGCTTTTGTGTTGTGTTTTCTACTACTATAATTATACATTGTGTATCACGTGACTCCAGCTTTGTCAGCACAGTATATACCGACCCTGTGTCGTGCTGTGACGTGAGACATGTCGTGTGATGGGGACCCGCCCAGACAATTAGAGTAACATGGTACATGCATTCACACATTGTGATCACCATTCACAGTACTAATATTAGAAATACATTCACACGTTCTGATCACCATTCATAGTACTAATTTGATAAATTCATTCATACATTCGCACATTCTTATAACACTTCATTGTTCTAATATGTGAAATACATTAGCACATTCTGATCACCATTCACAGTACTAATATTAGAAATACATTCACATACTTTGGTTGCCAGTCAAAGAACTAACACTTGTAATACATTCACCTTATTTGATTGCCAGTCAAGGAATTTTCACCAATAATACATTCACATGCATTGATTGCCAGTAAGGAACTAACACCAGTAATACATTCACATGCATTGATTGCCAGTCAATGAACAAACACCAGTAAATCATTCACATGTCTGATTGCTAGTCACGGAACTAACACCAGTAATACATTCACATGCATTGATTGCCAGTCAATGAACAAACATCAGTAAATCATTCACATATCTGATTGCTAGTCACGGAACTAACACCAGTAATACATTCACATGCATTGATTGCCAGTCAATGAACAAACACCAGTAAATCATTCACATGTCTGATTGCTAGTCACGGCACTAACACCAGAAGTACATTCACACACTCTGACCACCAATCATCGGAGTGTCAAGGTTTGACAGCTGCGAGGACACACTTGCTATTTCAACATGACGCTGTCGTTATTGAAAAGTGTCAGGTTCAAATCCCGCTGAGCCTGTAGGTGTGACATTGAATGCTGTCTGTTGTGTTCTCTGATCTCCACTTCTTTCTTGTACTTCTGTAAGTGCTGATCAATACATGCCAATGAATGTCTCCGTGAGACGTGCTGACTCTCTGAACCAGAACTTTACGTGTTGATAGTTTAGCCTTTATAAACAATTAGGGTTCATCAAGCATGTTGTGGATAGGACTTGGGAGCAGGTGACAGATAGTTGTTGGTTATGGTTTCATGTAAGCGACGGTGGAGAGAGGATCTCTCAATGAAGACAATGGCTACGGTCATCCGATCAGTATGGTCACTGCCAGGAAGGACGAATGGTAGACTTCCCTCCTTATTGGTTTCCATGCAGAGGAGGCTCATCAGCCTTGTTTGGTATCTCCTCTAAAAGAGGGAACTCTAAATCTCAAACCTCCGCTGCCTTGCGGGTATACCCATATGGGAAAGGCTTCGGGAGTAAACCCTGAGGACAAATCCGGAGATGGAGTCCCTAAGGCAGTTCCATGTTGTAAACAAGATAGTTCTGGCAAGTCCTGCGACGGCACCGGTGCCAAGTTGCATTGGCTACTGCCATTCGCTTGGTCAACATTGGTGACGGGGAGAGGAGGAACATGCTACAGACAACAGCTGGTTCTTCGCACTTCATCAGACTTGTGCCCTGGAGAGGCCACTTCAGCATCGCATAACAGCGGCGACACAACACGGGAAGCAGCAGTTAACGGTCATAAGTTTTCCTGTGGCTGGGCCATGATCTCGAATGGAGGATGAACGTATTCCCAAAGATCTCCTATACGCAGAACTAGCCACAGTGAAGAGGCCAAACGGAAGACCCCAAAATGCGATATCAGGATGTGTGTAAACAAGATATGAAAACCCTTGGCATAGACCCAGACACATGGGAAAATGTTATCAATTATCAGTTATCTCCTGCAACAGACAGAATTTCCTAGAGAAGAGATGTACGAAAAGGACTGGCGCTCTTTGAGCGCAATCTGATCCAACAAACTGAGGATAGGAGGACAGGCATTAAATGCGGTACCTGCCTCGCCTTACAGATGCGGAAACTGTGAAAGAGATTTTCACTCTCGCATTGGACTATACAGTCACCAGCGGCGCTGTCAGGCGCCTCCGAAGCGGCACAACTCATTAGTCCTTCAGGACTGATAGAGGCCTACTACTAGGGTTCATCATCATTTCATTTGAAAATATTTGACACGATAGTAAACAACTAGATTATATCATCAATGGATGTGATGATATTTGACCCTGTGATAAAGCAATATATTGTATCATCAATGTATGTGTTGATATTTGATACTGCAATAAACAGCTAAGTTTGATCGATGGATTTGTTGCTGCTGTTGTGTGTAAATCCTTTGGAAGACTGAGATTTAAGTGTGAAGTCCAATGCATTCTCATCTCATTATGTTCCTCTTATACCTTGCGATGTCGAAGTGAAGTATAAACAGCGAGAGAGTGCCCGATGATGGGCTTCATGTATCGATATTCCCATGGACTCTGATATTCCCTCTGTCCATCGTTTGCGTGGTCGGCCTCTTCCTCTGCTTCGATTTGGTCTGTACATCATTGCTTGTTGTGGTATACTGTTAGTTTGTAACCTACTTGCATGGCCAAGCCAGTTTACTTGCTGTCATGTAATGAAAATTAGCGCTGGTATAACCCCCACTTTAGTCCTGATTTATTCATTTCTAATCTTATCTCTCTTTGATACATTGAGTATTCTTCTCTGGAATCTCATTTCTGTTGTTGTGGGTATTCTTTTCTCTTCTTCTGTCATTGTCCAGGTTTGGCATGGGTAGCATATATAAGTTAAAACTTATAGATTGTAGTAAGATTGGGTTGTAAAGTGCTTTCTTACTAACAGTTGATACATGTTTGTTTTTTAGTATTGGTGCCATTTGTCCAATGATTTGGTTTGCCTTATTGGATCTATTTTCAATCTCGTCTTCTGATTTGCCATTTGATAGTATTATACTTCCTGGGTACTTGAAACTCTTCAAGGGATCTTTGTTTAGGTGAACTGTTGTTTTTTTCTTACTTAGATATAGTCATAACCTCTGTTTTAATTGTGATAATTTTCATGTTATGTTCCCTACACATTTCGTTTAGACTATTCATGTGTCTTGTAATTTTCGGCTTCTGATTTTGCTATTAGTGCTTGGTCATCCGCAAACAGGAGTTTCTCAAATTTTGTAATTTGCAGTGGTTCGTCTATATTTGAACTATATAGGTTATAAGCAAGAGAGGGGACAGGGCACAACCTTGTCGTACTCCAGATCTTATGGTGAAGGGTTATGAGTGTCCTCCAGTTTTTCTCACAATGCATTCACTGTTGTTTGTATAAAACTTCTACTAGGTTTGTTAGATGTGTACTCACTCCATATTGTTTAAGATCCCACGCTTGTTTCTTTTCTACTCTATCAAATGCCTTTTCCCGTGGTCGACAAAGGCTAGTAGACTTGTTTTTACTGAATTCTTTGATTTTCTATAAGTTGTCTAAGAGCAAAAATGGCTCGTGCATCCCTTGTTTTTCTTAAATCCAGTAGTGTTCCGCTTAGCAGGGGTTCTATAGGCAATTCGTAGCAGTTCGTAATCTTTTCTCAAGAATTTTTGAAAATATGTTCCAGTATGACTCAAAAGGAAATGCATCTGCATTGTGGTGCAGTCGCTTTTTGCTGCCTTTGTTTTTCCAACTTAGGATATTATTAGTGTTTTCCACCATCTCGTGGTGTCCGTTGTTCTACCCAACCATGGTTAAGTAGTCTATGCAGTCATGCTGTTCCTACTTCTCTTGCTGCTTTAATTATTTCATTTGGTATTTCAACGTGTCCCGGTGATTTGTTGAATGGGGCTAATGTGGCGGCTTCTATAATTTCTTCTTTCGGTGTGTCTGGTTCTAGTTCTTCGGTGGAATCTGTGTTGGTTTTCTTCTTCTTCTTCTTCTTCTTCTTCTTTTTTCCTTCTTCTTCTCTTCTTCTTCTTTTTTCTTTCTTCTTCTATCTTCCTTCTTCTTCTTCCTTTCTTCTTTCTTCTTCTTCCTCTTCTTCTTCTTCTTCTTCTTCTTCTTCTTCTTTCTTTTCTCTTCTCTTCTTCTTCTTTCTTCTTCTTCTTCTTCTCCTTCTTCTTCCTTCTTCTTCTTCTTCTTTCTTCTCTTCTTCTTCTTCTTCTTCTTTTCTTTTTCTTCTCTTCTTCTTCTTCTTCTTCTTTCTTCACTCTTCTTCTTCTTCTTCTTCTTCTTCGTTCCTTCTTCTTCTTCTTCTTCTTCTTCTTCTTCGTCCCTTCTTCTTCTTCTTCTCTTCTTCTTCCTTCTTCTTCTTCTTCTTTCTTCTCTTTCTTTCTTCTTCTTCTTCTCCTTCTTCTTTTTCTTCTTCTTCGTTCATCTGTTGTTCATCCGGAGCAATTGCGGTGTGTCTATTTAGGCACCCTTGGGCCAAATCCCTTAGGCCAACACATCCGACTTTAGCGTGCTTTTTTTAAAACAGGGTTAGCATTCCTGGGGGATTTTCACTGTTGTGGTGCCGTCTACATCCCAGCTGGTCAAGTTAGAACGGTTGAAAACTTCATGGTCAGCTCTCAAGGGAAGGCAGGGGCAGTCTATGGGCATTTTCCGCCATCAAAGGAGGCTTCCATAATTGCAGAGCCGACACATAGCGCTCTGGTACTAGGCTCACCCATGAAATCGCCTTGTCCTGCACATGGCTGCTTTAACTCCTCTCTTCCATGTATTGGGCGTTTCGTTCGCCACAGGCCGCTCCCCGCACAAACCAGGAAAGGTCAGTCTGCAGACGACATCAACTCATCGAGCTTTCGGTTCGGACGTGTGCTGGACGCTGTGCCCAGAAGACAAGATAATTAAAGATGTTCCGGGCACGAGGGATATTTCACTCGGACGTTCAATTGTAATTCCAATTTTCGAAAAACAAAATTCCAAATTCTTCTCTCGTCTAACCTGCTTCCTCAGCGGTGGTTAATTTTGAGATCCTTGGTTGTGTGGATTGTGAGTCCTAATTCCTACTGGTTCTACTGGCTCTGCTCTGTTTGTCGGATAAAGTTATTTTATGCTGTCTGGTTATTTTCTTTCTGCCGTATGCTGGTACTGATAAAGACCGGTCCGTGGGCGGGCCTACTAGGTTCCGCAGTCTGTCGTTTGTTGGTTTCTTTTTCTATTAGCACCACTACGTGTTTGTTGTTTCTCATGTTGTCCTCACAGGGGCTGGTCCCGGTCATGTCCAGTCCTTATAAGGACTCGATGTGGGCAAAGGCAGAGAGTTCAAAAGCAGTCCAAGTTGTTCCCCCAGGTCAGCTGCCCGTCCTCCTCTACAGTTCGCTTTCTTGTTTTCGTCATCGGTGTATGGGTTGGTGTAACAACAAGACGACCAGGTCTCCCTGACATCCTCGTTCAGGAACCCCGCAGGAAGAGCCAACTCACAATCCTGCCACTCACTCCGCCACACTCAGCTTTTGCATATCCTTTACTGGATCATCACTGTCAACATCAGCACTTTCAGCTGATTGTTGATTTCTTGGCAAGATTACGCTCAGTAGTTTGCCATTGCTTTCTGAGCGGCCGGCTCAATACCCCGAAGTTACCGACGCGATTCGAACCACTGCTGATTCTCACCGTCGTCACGTTACCTACGAGAGTATACGAGATTACAGAGAAAAGTTGCTAACATCTAGGCCAGGAAGCCGGCACATGTGTTTATATATATATATATATATATATATATATATATATATATATATATATATATATATATATATATGCACATTCTTTAAAAAAAATAAATATACATATAAATATATACAATGTTGAAAGTTATATGGCCTGCCCTGTTCTGCATATGAACTGTCTTACTTGCCGCGGTATTTCTGGGTTGCTGTTGTGTGCAGGCACTCCGTCATTGTCATTAGAGTCCCAGTTTTGACGAAGCGATCTCTTTCCACAGCTGTCTGTTTGCCGGTGCTTTCATGTTGGTTTTGGCTTGTGGTTTGTAGCTGGGTTCGCCCGGTACTTGGTAGGCATGACGACCTTTAGCGCTGTCTCGCCACTGTTTCCTCGATTCCTGGAGAATAGTTTTTGACGATATTCTTTCCTTCTACTTTTCCTAGGCCTGTGCTGATTTTATTACTGCTGGTTAGTCCTCGTTTCGAAGCTCTGTCTGCTTGTTCGTTTCCCAGGATACCCCTGTGCTCTGGTATCCATCCGATGGTGACTTGGCAACCCATGTACCTGAGGTTGGTCGCTGTCGCTAATATCTCCTCTTTTATGTCGGTTCTGTTTCCTCTAGCGAAGTTCCCGAGCATTTGTACTGAGGACAGGGAGTCTGTTAATATACACAGTCTCAGCGGTGGTTTTTCGGCTGCGATCTCTAGACCTTTCATTGTGGCTACCAGTTCGGCCGTGCATACTGCTGTCTGGTCTGTTAGTTTGAACTGTTTCTTCAGTTTCCAGTCTGGGACCACTACTCCTGCTCCTATCCCTCCCTGTTCGTTCTTGGACAGTTGTTCTTACGACTCGGACGTTTTTGCGTGTGTCATTTTTATTTGCAACCTGTAGGCCGGCACATCAGACTTCTACGGGCATTTGTTTTTTTTTAAAACCATTTTAAGCCTTCCTGGGGGTTTCGAGGGAAATTCTGTTGTGTCGTCGCCCACATCTCAGCTGGTCAAGGTAGAACGGCCAAAGACATCACGATCAACCCTCAAGGGAAGGCAGGGGCAGACCATGGGCATTCCCCACCACCCAAGGAGGCTTCCATAATTGCAGAGCCGCCACATAGCGCTCTGAGACTGGGCTCACCCAAGGAATCGCCACGCCCTGCTCATGGCTGCTTTAAATCCTCACTTCAATGTATTGGGTATTTCGTTTGCCACTGGCCGCACCCCACGCAAACGAGGAACGGTCAATAGGCAGACGACATCCACTCGAACTCCCACGTAATAGATTCGCTAGCCAAGCGTTCCATGTCGTGTTAATGTCACAAGATCCACTCCGTAAGCTTTCGTTTCGGACTTCCACGTCCATCGACATTTGATAGGGCAGACATTTGAAAGATGCCTCGCCGGCACGTCAGGCCATGCGATAAGCACACAGTTATCCAGAGTCACCAGTGGGAACTCCGCGCCTCGCGAAAGGGCTACGACGATTGGTTGTAAACTAATAAAAGCGTTCTTTCCGCGAGGGTCGGAGCTTGGTAAGCATGTATTAGGCCTAGAACTGCCACAGTTATCCAAGTAGGTTCGGGTCATCTAAGGAACCTCGACATATTTAATGAGCCATTCGCGGTTTCACCGTGAGACAGTGTCAACTTACACATGCATGGCTTATTCTTTGAGCATATGACTACTGGTAGGATCAACCAGATATCTATCGGACAGACGGACTATTCACGCACATGCAGGCCAAGAGTATGCATCGCTCAGCGCACTCCCTTCGTAGCCGGTGATACATGCAAAACCACTGTGCGCCTACCGACGAACTTCCAAGCTACGCCGGCCAGGACTGACCGAAAAGCTATGCCATTACTTACTACAGGCCCACTGCTCATCGGGAGAGAGAGAGAGAGAGAGAGAGAGAGAGAGAGGAGAGAGAGGAGAGAGAGAGAGAGAGAGAGAGAGAGAGAGAGAGAGAGAGAGAGAGAGAGAGGGCGCGCTTATTGCTCTTTTGCCCGCTCAAACCATGACTCTGGCTTCGAATTTCCGAACCGCCTGCCTCGGTAACATGCGTAGGCTGGGAAGATCCCGATTGGGTGCACCTCACACAGCCATCCGAAACAACGAACACTAGACGCGGGACTGATATTGCGAATCAGACCAGCCCTCACTCCGCTGTATTTAAAATTCTTGATTTTAACATCTTCCATTCTTCTTCCACTGATTTTCGTTCCATAGATAATTGACAAAGATTCCAGTTAGTTCTTTGACATAATTTTTCCTCACTGCCTCGTCTTTGAGGTGCTTTTTAAAAAAAAAAAAAAATTCTGATTCGCATAACATGTATTTTCCTGGTCTTTCCTTTCGTTTTATGTTGGTTCTTATTATGGCAACAACTGGTTTGTGGTCTGTGTTTATACTTAAGATGGGCACTGCCCTTGCATCTAATATATTTATCTTTCTGTTTTTTCGTGTTAATATAAAATCAGTTTGGCTTTTGATATCTAGATAGTTCCATTTATATCAGTTGTTTATTTGTATGTCTTTGTGTTTATAGAATGTGTTTGTTATATAGAGGTCGTGTTGGCTGCATAGCTCTATCAGTCTACTTCCGTTATCATTTCCTTCCTTATGTTGGTCTCGAAATGGTCCAAGATGTTTTTCTATGCCCACTCTGTTATGTCATAGTCTTGCATTGAAGTCTCCCATAACTATGATGTTGTCCCGCTTCTCTATTTTATTTAGCACATCATCAGTGTCTTCATAGAACTGCTCGCATCCTTGCTAATTTGTGTTTGTATTACATGGTGTGTATATTTGTACACATGTTGAAATTTTTTGTTGTTTTATTCTCACTGTTTTGATTCTTTCTGATATATATTTCTTCTTCTTCTTTGCGTTCATCCGGAGTGTTTTTTCAGATGTGATTGCGGTGTGTCTGGTTAGGAACCCTTGGGTCGAAATCCTTAGGCCAACACATCCGACTTTTAGCGTGCATTTTTGACCAGGTTAGCATTCCTGGGAGACTCTCACTTTTGTGGTACTGTCCACCTCCCAGCTGGTCAAGTTGGAACAGTCGAAGACTGCACGGTCCTCCCTCAAATGAAGGCAGGGACAGTCCATAGCATTTTCCGCCATCCTGGGTGGCTTCCATAATTGCAGAGCCGACACATAACACTCTGGTGCTGGGCTCACCGAGGGAATCGTCACGTCCTGCTCATGGCTGCTTTGAATTCCTCACTTCAATATATTGGGTATTTCGTTCGCCCGTGCCGTTCCCGCACAAACCAGACAGGTCTGCAGACGGTATCCACTCAGCGAGTTTTCGGACATGTGCTTGTCGTTGCGCCCGTCAGAGCTGTTCCAGGCACGACAGACATTCGGAAAACTACCTAGTCAGAGCTGTTCCGAACAAGAGCGGCATTCGGAAACTAGGTAGTCAGAGCTGTTCCTAGAAAGAGAGACATTCGGACGAGACATTACACTCGGACGTAAATGCGTAGTGCCAATTTTTAGTTTGCCACCCGTAGGACGGCACTTCCGACTTCAGCAGGCATTTTTAATGAGGTTAGCTTCCTCGGGTTCGAGGCACGTTAGACTTATTGTTGTGATGTCGCCCACATCTCAGCTGGTCAAGATAGAACGATCATCGACATCACGGTCAGCCCTCAAGGGAAGGCAGGGGCAGACCATGGGCCTATCCAGGCTATCCAAGGAGGCTTCCATAATTGCAGAGCCGGCACATATTGACTGAGCTCACCCAAGGAGTTGCGACGTCCTGCTCATGGCTAGCTTTAGTTCCTCACTTCCATGTGTTGGGCATCTCGCTTGCCACTGGTCGCTCAAGCACACACTAGGAACGATCAGACTGCGGGCGACATCCACTCGGTAAGCTTTTGCTTTTGACTTCGGACCACGCAATGGATTCGCTAGCCGTGCGTTCCATTTCGTGTTATTGAGACGTTTTTTCACTTTTGTCTACACTCTATGTGTTAGATACAGACAGTTTTCGTAGCCATTTCAATCGACTGGGACACTTTCTGCATTTTTTATTCTCGCTCACGAGGTAGGCTACATGTGCTGCCGGCTCAGCACCTTACCTCCGTGTAGCAGTGAACGAGAAACGGCCAGGCCCACTCATCCGGGAATCCGTCATATCCCCCAGCTGAGAGCATTCAACCACACAGTATCAGAACTGGGCATGTAGCGTGCTCAGTATCTACCTCTATTTATCGGTAGGTGTCTGTCGGCCCGGCTCTCAGATCCGCTGGTTTGTGGCTTAGAGGCGTTCAGCCACAGCCCTCGACAGATAGCCTTAGAGTATTGTCCAGACCAAGGTCTTCTGCCTTCGTGTACCTGATTTAATCTTTTGACTGTTATCCTCAGTCTACCTGCAGAGCAGCAGGTTGTGTCTCTCTTAGTCTGGCCCCTATCCCATAAGCTGTCCGATATGTAGTTTTCATCCATCGGCAAGCAGATGGGGTCGATGGGATACGCAAGCTCCCCCACCACGGCAAGGTGGAGACACATCGGGGGAGTGATATATATTTTATTTCTAGTATTCCTCTTGCTAGCAATGGTTCAATGACTATTCTCACACCGTGTCTTACCCTTTCTTGCTGTTCCACTCCAGAGTAGACAAACGTGTAACTATAGTGGAGCTCCTTGTATCCTTCCCATTTATTCATGTGTCCGTTATTCCCATCAGTTCAATTTTCCTCTCTTCCATTGTTTCTATAAGTTCTTCTTCTTTACTATTAAAACCGCAGACGTTCATTGTGTCTAATTTGGAATCGCAGATCTATCTCGAGTCCATTAACATTCATTCATTCATTCAGTAGCATGTCCTTTGCAGAACCTCGCTCCCATAACAACCCTCCGGAAAACCTCTCGATCATAAGCAAGATGTCCCACGTCTGATACACCCATCTGGATATCACCCGCCACATCCTGCACCCATCTTCTCTTTGGCCTTCCTCTTCCTCTCTTCCCAGGCATACACCCTTCCATTATTGTTCTCTCCAAACTTTCGTGACGTTTCAAGTGACCAAAATATTTCAATTTTCTTTGTTTTATCGTCTTTAATAGCCAACCTTCTTCAATATTCAACTCTTGAAGTATGGATGCATTTGTTCTTTTCTTTACCCAAGATATTTTTAGAACTCGTCTATAACACTTATATTCAAAGGCGTTTATGCGCTGTTCAGCTTGTTTAGTAAGTGTCCATGTCTCACAGGCGTATGTTGCAATGGGAAAGATGCATGCTCTTAAAAATCTAATTTTTGTAGTTCTGTCTGTCCCACTCCATAATTTATTCAGCTGTTTTAGTCTTTGAAGAGCAATTGATAGTCGCCGTTTAATTTCTTTCATTGTGTCCCCGTTGTTGGTAATCAATGACCCAAGATATTCAAAATTTTCCACCACCTCCAATTTTTCCCCATTAATGTATATTTCTTTCTCCATGGTAGTTTTATCTGTATGCATTATCTTTGTTTTTGCTATGTTAAGATATAAGTTGTGATTTTCACTATTCAATTGGGTTGAGGCTATTAGGTTTTCCATGCCATTCTGTGTTGTGGATAGTAATACTGTATCATCAGCATATCGAATCTCCGGTATGTCATGACCGCCGATATTTAGGGCATCATATAGCTCCCTGTTTATATCATCTCTTACATTTCTCATTATATTTTCAGCGTACAGGTTAAACAAATAGGGTGACAGCACGCAGCCCTGACGGACTCCTTGCTTGATGTCAAACCAATCTGATGCCTCGCCATCTATTCTAACTGCTGCTTGTTGGTCTAGATAGAGCATTTTTATGAGTTGTACTACATGTGATGGAAAGCCCATAGTCCTCATGATTTCCCAAAGTTTCTGATGCTGTACACAGTCAAATGCCTTTGAATAATCCACAAAACATGAGTATAGGTTTACATTAAATTCTCTGCACTTCTCTATTATTAAACGCATGTTGAATATGTGATCTCTTGTTCCTCTTCCTTGTCTAAATCCAGCTTGAACTACGTTAATCTCTTCTTCCATTTTCTTACGAAGTCTTGCCATTATGACTTTTAGTAGAATTTTACTTGCATGACTGATCAGGGCAACAGTTCTATAGTTGGTGCATAATTTCAGGTTGCCCTTTTTTGGTATTGGAATGAAGATAGTTCTCTTCCAATCTTTTGGCCATATACCATATTTCCAAATCTTTGTACATAATGCATGATATATGTGTATGCTTTCTTCTCCTCCCGCTTTAATTAGTTCAGCTGGTATCTCATCACATCCAGGAGATTTACCATTCTTCAGGTGCTTTATAGCCCAAGCAATTTCATCTAATGAGGGTTCAGGTTCTGTCTCTGCTGTCGTTGGCTCATGTATCTCATTCATATCCTCACTGTCACTCATATCATACATTCCACTGCAGTACTCCTGCCATCTTTCTAGAATTTGTCTAGATTCTGTTAAGGTATTTCCCATCTTGTCACAGATAACATTCAATTGAGGTTGAACATTTCTTGTCAATAACTTCATTTCTTTGAACATTTCATAATCTCTTCCAGTCTTATGATATTGCTCTATTCTGGTACAACAATCTTGTATATATTGATTTTTGTCCTTTCTTGTGTTCTTTCTTATTTCTCGAGTTAAAGATTTATACTTCATCCTGGTATTATCGGATTCACCTCCTTTCTGTTTCAGTTCCCTTCGTTGTTTTATTAATTCTAACGTGTCTGATGTAATCCATGGCTTAAGTTGCTTTTTCTTGGTCGGAATTAAATCTTTGGCTGCAGTTATCAAGATATCTCTAGCTTGTACTGCCAGTTCATCAGGTGTCATTTCCTCTTGTACAGACATCAAGACCCCAAAACGATTCCTAACTTCTACGTTGTATGCATCTGGTATTTTTGTGAGATCAAAACGAAGTGGCCTTGGTCCTCGGGTAAGCTTTTTGAGTTTTAATTTCAGATCTGCTTCTAATAACTGATGATCTGTATCACAGTCTGCACTTACGGGGTTTTTGCAGATGTTATGCTTGATCTCCATCTTCTTTGTATTAAAATATAATCTATCTGATTTTTGGTAATACTGTCTGGAGACTTCCATGTGAAGAGTCTTCTTGGATGTTGTTTAAAAAGCGTGTTGGCTATCGTTAACTCATTTTCTGTGCAAAATTCAATTAATTTGTCACCTGCATCATTTCTATTTCCTAATCCAAATTTTCCTAAAACGTGTCTCTCATTTTCAGCTCTTCCTGCACCTACTTTTGCATTAAAATCTCCCATTATTATTGCTATATCATTATGACCAATCTTATTTAATGTGTCTTGTAGTGTGTTGTAAAAATCTTCAATTTCGTCCTCCTCTGCTGTTGAAGTAGGTGCATATATCTGTATGAGAGTTGTGTTTTTTGGACGGCCTTTAAGTCTAATAGTGAGGATTCTATCACTAACTGGATTATATCCCATTAAAGATTTTGCAGTTGTCTTATCTAAACAAAATGCCACTCCACTCTGGCCTCCGACGTCTCTACCAGAATAAATGAAAAGACTTCCATTTTCAGTTGTAAAATGTCCCTTGCCGCTCCAGCGATGTTCACTAATTCCTAAAATTTGAATGTTTAACCTCTCAATCTCATCACACACTACTTTAAGCTTTCCCTCATACAGACTTCTCACATTCCACGTTGCTATTCTCACTCTGTTTCTTAGTCTGACACAGGGGATTTCCTTGGTAACACAGTCAGGATTAACTCCGTCATCACGATTACTAGTACTGGTCCCTGTGTCACACTCTTCCCCAGTGTTATCTGATCTGCCTGGCCTGGGGGTCTCGCCACCAGATCTCTTTCTTATTATGTTTTCTTTCATGGTTATTATGGTTTCTTGGCAAGTTTTGCAGAAGGTAGTTTGCCATTGCTTTCCTTCTGGGCAGTGACTGTACTAGTCGGTGGCCATAGCCATTGTCTCTACTGATGAGATCATCTGCCTATCGCCGCAGAGTGCAAGACCATAACCAACAACAATCTGTCGGCTGCTCTCACACTCCATCCACCACCTGCTTCCATGGCTTCACGTAACCCTGATCGGGGGGGCTAAACGGGTACTCCACCTTGCCCAAGGGTGTCCCGTAGACTAACGGAGGAAAGGAGGCGTCTTACATCTCCTTTGATAGGGGATACCCCTACCCCGCTAACCATTAACATTGCCTGGCCTAAATCCATTTGGGTCAGTCCGTTTATACTTCCTATTTTTTTTTTATACGGGCAGAATGAAGATCCCTTGCCGGCTTGCTAGGCCAGTCGCAGGTTTAGGACACTACTCTGACCATAGGGAGTCCGTTCCCCAAGGCGAACCATATCCCCGTTAGGCCATGACCTCGCGGTCATGGTTTCCAGGTCTGCACCACGTGGAGGTGGAGTTGACTTATGCAGTCTGCGGGTCATCGGCAGGTTACTAATTTTCACTTTTCACCCTTCCTGGGAGAGGCTAGCCGATCCTAACCCTGCTTCCTATGAATTGGCGTTTAATAAAAAGTCGCTTAAAAGTCGACAAGGTCGACTTCATCGCACCGGGTTTTATCCCATATTGCTCAGTCTCTTTCCGCAGCGCGGAAAGCGTCACACAAAGCACGAACTCCGTAGCTTTTAGCCACGACCCACAGCAGTCTCCGAAACATTTAACTCATAAACCGAAGGGTGCGGCCCGGAATCTAACCCACAACCTTCGGTGCACGAGTCAAACGTTGGTTCTACCATCTCTGGCTCCAAATGGCCAACTCCACATAGGTGGGAACTCATGTGCAGAGTGTCAGACGATGTCTGCTTGCTATTAATATCACCATGTCCCTGTCTATATCCATATGTGTGGTGTATTTGGTCCGTTTCCCCCTTCACCATATTTTTAGGACGCCATACCCCCCTTACTATATTTTTAGAACATCATTCCTCCCCCCCCCTTTTGTATTTCCTCCCTAAAAATTTCCCCCTGCCCCTATACAGTATACGTAATAATTGAAGCTAAATTTAATAGCACATACTAAAACAAGTCTAGACATGTACATAAAATGTGATTTGCGGATCTACTTACGTTATAAAATGAATTTCAGAAGGGTGATGCGTACAGAAGCGTAAAGTATGAAAGGAAAAACAAGATCAAGTAATCGGTTCTTGTATTAACGCGATCTTGAAATAATCTTCATTCCCCCCCCCCCCCCCCCCCCCCCCCCCCCCCCCCCCCTTCCCTGGAAACCCCAAAATTCCCCCCCTGGGCACCGGTTGAGAACCACTGCTCTAGAAGGAAACACCCATTTCCATTCTGCCATATTTCTGAGAGTACAGTCAGGTCTTCGGTTGTTAGTGACAACAATTGTGGGACACCAATAGAAACATGAGATCCTCAGCACATGCCGTACAGTCAAGTGGAAGATTACATCGCCAACAACACGCAGTTATCAGAACAGATGGTGACACATCACACTGGTGAAGGATGCTTGCGAGATGTAAGATAGGGCTGCGTTATCTGCCCCATCTGTTGACCATCTACTTAGCAAATCTAGTCAGAAATGTGACACATGATGTCAGACAGATCTGCACTCTCTCCCCACATCTCTTCAACATCTACCCAGCAAATGTAGCCAGAAATGAGACACATGATTTAGCCAGAAATGAGACACGGGATGTAGCCAGAAATGTGATACGTGATTTAACCAAAAATGTGACACATGATGTAGCCAGAAATATGACACATGATGTAGCCAAAATTTGACACATGATTTAGCCAGAAATGTGACACGGGATGTAGCCAGAAATGTGACACATGATTTAACCAGAAATGTGACACACGAGTTAGCCAAAAATGTGACACGGGATGTAGCCAGAAATGTGACACGCGATTTACCCAGAAATGTGATACATGATGTAGCCACAAATATCACACATGATTTAGATTTAGCCAAAATGTGACACATGATGTAGCCAGAAATATTACACATGATTTAGCAAAAATGTGACACATGATTTAGCCAAAAATGTGACACGTGATTTAGCCAGAAATGTGACACATGATTTAGCCAGAAATGGGACACATGATTTTGCCAGAAATGTGACACGGGATGTAGCCAGAAATGTGACACGTGATTTAACCAGAAATGTGAAACATGATGTAGCCAGAAATATCACACATGATTTAGCCAAAATGTGACACATGATTTAGCCAGAAATGTGACACATGATGTAGCCAGAATTATCACACATGATTTAGCCAAAATGTGACACATGATTTAGCCAGAAATGTGACACATGAAGTAGCCAGAAATGTGCCAAACGATGTAGCCAGAAATGTGACACATAATGTAGCCAGAAATGTGACACATGATTTACCCAGAAATGTGACATATGATGTAGCCAGAAATGTGCCAAACGATGTAGCCAGAAATGTGACACACGATTTACCCAGAAATGTGACACATGATGTAGCCAGAAATGTGACACATGATGTAGCCAGAAATGTGACACATGATGAAACATATCCCAAATTACGCTTGGGTCGACCTGAGAGGCAAGTCAAGTTTAAACACCCGACTGGATGAGAACTCGAACCGGTGATCCCTAGGTCAGTAGGCAAGTGTGTGGCCACTAGGTCAAGGCGGTTCCTGCATGTGGATGCGGGGTAGATACATACACAGATACGTACACTGATGAACACACAAACACACACACACACATTATATACATACATACATACATACATACATACATACATACATACATACATACATACATACATACACACACACACACACACACACACACATTACATACATACATACATACATACATACATACCTACCTACCTACCTACCTACCTACCTACCTACCTACCTACCTACATACATACATACATACACACACATACATACATACATACATACATACATACATACATACATACATACATACATACATACATACCTACCTACCTACCTACCTACATACATACATACATACATACATACATACATATTGTATACCGATACACACAGATATAGGCGCTTATAAACGCACAGACATACGCACAGATATATACACATATATGCGCACAGATATACACACGGATAGACACACAAATATACATACACATGTACACACAGCTATACATACAGATAGACACACAGATATACTCGCAGATATACACACATATATACACACATATACACACACAATATACACGAACATAAACACACAGATTGACTGACTGACTGACTGACTGGCTGACTGACTGACTGACTGACTGGCTGGCTAGCTGGCTGACTGACTGACTGACTAACTGACCAACTAACTAACTAAATAACCAACCAACGAACCAACTAACCAAATAACTAACTTACTAACAAACAAGCAAGCAAGCAAACAAAGAAACAAACAAACTAACTATCCAACCAACCAACCAACCAATCAACAAACCAACCAACCAACCAACCAACCAACCAACCAGCTAACTAAATAATTATCTAAGTAATTAACTAACTAACTACCTGACTGACTGAGTGACTTATTGACTGACTGACTGACTGACTGATTGACTGACTGACCTACTGAATCACTAACTAACTAACTGACTGACTGAATAACTAACTAAATAACCAACCAACCAACTAACTAAATATCTAAGTAATCAACTAACTAACTACATGATTTACTGAGTGACTTATTGACTGACTGACTGACCGATTGACTGACTGACCTACTGAAGGACTAAGTAACTGACTGACTGACTGACTGATTGACTGACTGACTGACTAACTAACTAACTAAGTGACTGACTGACTAACTAACTGACTGACTGACTGACTGACTGTCTGACTGACTGACTAACTGACTGACTGACTGTCTGACTGCCTGACTGCCTGACTAACTACCTAACTGACTGATTTGACTGACTGACTGAATAACTAACAAACTAACTGACTGACTGACTGACTGGCTGGCTGACTGACTGACTGACTGACTGGCTGGCTGGCTGACTGACTGACTGACTGACTGACTAATAAACTAACTAAGTGACCAACTAACTAACTAAATAACCAACCAACGAACCAACTAACCAAATAACTAACTTACTAACAAACAAGCAAGCAAGCAAACAAAGAAACAAACAAACTAACTAACCAACCAACCAACCAATCAACAAACCAACCAACCAACCAACCAACTAACCAACCAACCAACCAACTAACTAAATAAATATCTAAGTAATTAACTAACTAACTACCTGATTGACTGAGTGACTTATTGACTGACTGACTGACTGATTGACTGACTGACTGATTGACTGACTGACCTACTGAATCACTAACTAACTAACTGACTGACTGAATAACTAACTAAACAACCAACCAATCAACTAACTAAATATCTAAGTAATTAACTAACTAACTACCTGACTGACTGAGTGACTTATTGACTGACTGACTGACCGATTGACTGACTGACCTACTGAAGGACTAACTAACTTACTGACTGACTGACTGATTGATTGACTGACTGACTAACTAACTAACTAAGTGACTGACTGACTTACTAACTAACTAACTGACTGACTGACTGTCTGACTGACTGACTGACTGACTGACTGACTAACTGACTGACTGACTGACTGCCTGACTGCCTGACTAACTACCTAACTGACTGACTGATTTGACTGACTGACTGAATAACTAATAAACTAACTGACTGACTGACTGACCGACTGACTGACTGACTGACTAACTAACTAACTAACTAACTAACTAACTAACTAACTAACTAACTAACTAACTAACTAACTAACTAACTAACTAACTATCTAACTAACTAACTAACTATCTAACTAACTATCTAACTAACTAACTATCTAACTAACTAACTAACTATCTAACTAACTAACTAACTAACTAACTAACTAACTATCTAACTAACTAACTATCTAACTAACTAACTAACTAACTAACTAACTAACTAACTAACTAACTAACTAACTAACTATCTAACTATCTAACTAACTAACTAACTATCTAACTAACTAACTATCTAACTAACTAACTAACTAACTATCTAACTAACTAACTATCCATTGGCACCTTGCCGTCTTGACAAACGATAGTTTGTGCTTTAAAAAGGCATAATAACTTTTAACTATGGCGGTAGCGAGTGTGACTGATAAGGCCAATTTGCGCTGTAAATGTCCGTTCACAGTGGGTGCATGTGAACACGTGGTCATTTCCACCATCATGCACCATCTTACGTCTCAAACGCTTGGTGTGTGACTTTTCTGCAATAATTTTCTCCTTTGACTTTATTCCATTTCTGATATCTGCCCTCCATGCAACACGTTCAGCGGCGACTTGCTCCCAATGTGCATTATCAATGCCTGTATCAATCATGTCCCGCTTACACACATCTTTGTATCGTAGTAGAGGCCGACCCTGAGATCTCTTACCCATCTGTAATTCACCAAAAAAGATATCCTTTGGTATTCTACCATCATCCATCCTCCTAAGATGTCCTATCCATCTAAGTCTACGAAGACTGAGTATGGAATAAACTGTCACACAACCTGATCTTTCCAATACTTCAGTATTTGTGATTTTGTCTTGCCACTTAATACCAAGAATTCTTCGCAGACACCGCATATGAAAGCTGTTTAAATTGTTCTCTTGGTGTGAGTAAGTTGTCCAGGTTTCACTGCCATAGAGAAGAGTACTAAGGACACAGGCTTGATAGACAAGGACTTTTGTTTTGGCAGTAAGCTTCCTGTTCTCCCAGACTCTTTTTCTTAACCTGTTCATTGTTGTTGCTGCCTTACCAATCCGGATGTTGATTTCCTGATCTAGGGATAATTTGCTATTTACCACTGATCCTAGATATGTAAAATGGTCTACTATCTCTAGTTCGGCGTCGTCAATAAAGATTGATGGTACCTCATGTGCACCTTGTGACATAATCTGTGTCTTCTTTTTGCTAATTGTTAAACCAAATTCAGAACAAGCATTGGAGAATGCAGATAGTAGACATTGCAATTCTTCCTCAGAGTGGGTCGTAACTGCAGCATCATCTGCAAAAAGCAACTCTCTGATCAGTACCCTCCTAATTTTGGTCTTAGCCTTCAATCTCTGAGCATTGTAGAGGCCGCCATCTGAGCGTGAGTGAATGTATATACCACCATCCTGATCACGAAATGCATATTTCAGTAGAAGTGAAAAGTATATTCCAAAGAGGGTGGGAGCTAGTACACAACCTTGCTTAACTCCACTCTTGATTTCAAATTCTTCAGAAGTTGCACCATCAAACTTGATTATACCCTTCATGCCTGTGTGGAACGATTCCACAATGGACAGAAGAGTTGGTGGGCAGCCAATCTTCTTTAGTGCCTTGAACAGACCCTCACGACTGACCAAATCAAATGCCTTTGTGAGGTCGGTCAATGAAGGCAATAAACAGTGGTTTCTCTGTAACAGTTGCCTCTCGCTTTGAATCCGAGACCAGTTAAGACCAGGGATGGAGTTATTGCCTCTCCATAGCACAAAGCCTGGGCTAAAATATAGAGATCATTTGTTGCCCATGCAGCATGATCCCTCTCTCGGCCCGCCTAGTTCACTCCAGAGGAAAGGTGACACCCCTACATCTGGAACAAGACAAGCTGCAGAAGCTGCCGGATCAGCAAAGCAATGCTCTAACTGTCCGCCTGTCGGAGCTTCGATCCTAGACCAGTCGCCAACCAAGGCTTAGGGCCTGGTCTGCCCTGCCATGACAATTTTGTCTTTAGCTTGCATTTCCTCGCACCAGGGTAAGGCTTGTACCCTCCCAATTGCGCTCTTCCGCCCGAAGCCGTTGGCACAATGTGGGGTGTCGGGTTTGGTAAGCGTCGCCCAACGTTCGGCGCTAACAGAGACCAGGTAGTACCGTCTACTGTTATACGGTAGCTCAGTCATATCTGACTAAGACCTGACTGACAACTAACTAACTAACTAACTAACTAACTAACTAACTATCTAACTAACTAACTATCTAACTAACTATCTAACTAACTAACTAACTAACTAACTAACTAACTAACTATCTAACTAACTAACTATCTAACTAACTATCTAACTATCTAACTAACTAACTAACTAACTAACTATCTAACTAACTAACTATCTAACTAACTAACTAACTAACTATCTAACTAACTAACTAACTAACTAACTAACTAACTAACTAAATAACTAAATAACTGACTGACTGACTGACCGACCTGACCGACTAACTGACTCATGGATTGACTAACCAATTAACGAACCAACCATCCTACTAAACAACTATGTGAGTAACTTACCAAGCAAGTAACTAACTAATTAGCTAACTCATGACCAGCGATGTATCTAGTCATGACAGCATGCTTATGCCGGCACCCATACAGTGTGGAGTACATCAACCAGATATTCTAGTGTGTGGTGGGTGTCTATTATATCCTTGTACTCACTTTGATTTACACATACCAGTGTAATAACGCACAGTTCTACTGGAAGAATATCACAGACTCTGATGATAAATTGTTTGAAGCCATGGGGCTACAGAAGTATGACATCACCGGCCTGTCCATCAATTCCTGACATCATCATACTTCATGGCGATCGCCATCATCCGGCTGCGGTACTTGCATGAAACTGTCATGGAGCTCAGCAGCTTGAACTGCTACATTATCTCTGATGAGCATTTTAATGTGATAACGACTTCTGGTCTGTTACTCGACACTTACGCTATAACAATGTTCACCTCAACCTTCTGGACAATGATGCTTGGCTTCAGGGAATATGAACCGGTCAGAAGTTCCCTTGTGCGGTATTTAGGGATGTACATGGCGATCCTGGACATAATACTTTAATTTCATCATCAGATGGACTCCTGGCGGTCGTGCTCTGGTCTGTCGTGTTACAGCGAGGACCTGAGGATGACATCAACTACTATTCTGAGACCAGGGAGAGGCAATATGTGCTGCCACATATCAGGGTTACATTGCTGATACTTCTTCAACCGAACCCGGAACAAAGAAGTCACCATTGCTGTCTTTCTCCACAGGATGTGCCCAGGTAGTATGTACAGTCACATTCTTGACAAGAACTAGACGTCTATGGTTCAAGTACGTCTAGACATGTTATAGATTGGAGATTGAACAAGTGTCTCTAGACGTTATATACCGGAAATGCAACTTCAAGTGTTTCTAGATTCATTACATACAGGCAATATAACTTCACATACTTTAAGACACTATTACAGTGGAATCGAATTTGTCCTGATGCTCTTGTACACATGGTACAGTTTATGATGATAACAACGACCTATGACAACTGCCCAGGACAGAGGGGAGGCTTTTCTTGCACTGTTTTTGAAACAAATTGATCAGCAGGATAGGGCTATTATAGATATGGTCAGAGAAGCCGTGTCACATGTCAGTAGGAAGCAGGGCTGTGAAGACATCATACAGCAGACGTGCGCTGAAGAGAACTAAAGAGACAGCACCAGGCCCGAATGGGGTTAGGTACACCCATATGAAGAACATGAATGATGGGGACATGAAGGAGATGGCTCTGTGTTTCAACCTAAGCACGAAAACAGCAGAAATACCCCTGGATTGGTTGCACAGCTACCTAGTCTCACTCCCAAAGCCAGATAAGGATCACTCACTCAAAACTTAATAGATACAAAATCATAACTGCAAAATACATTTGGCAAAGTGCTCGAAAAGATAGTAGCATGCATGCTTCATAACTACCTGGAGAGTCGTAGTCTGCTTCCCCAAGGACTCGGGAGTTACCAGCCTGTGAAGGACACCTGGGCCAATGCTGCAACTTTTGCATTTGATGTCTACGAGGGCTTCCAGGATAAACAAGAGACAGTGGCGGTAGCTCTTGACCTGGAGGATGCGTATAACAGGGTGAGGTATGATCGGTTGATACACACACTGTTGGACATGGAAGTCTGCCCTTGTATTGTAACATGGACTGCGGCAGTCCTTTCTGAGCTTCGTGGCGGAGGATTTACCGACGATGTTCGTAATCCAGATATACTGAGTTCGATACACAGCTGCGGTCGAATTTAGCAGCAGACCGCCTTGCGTTGGTCTTTTATGAAATGGTATGGTGTCAGTCGTTCAGAAAGTAATGGCAAACTACTGAACGTAAACTAGCCCAGCAATCACGAACAGCCAAACAATGCTGGGGCTGACTGATACGTCTTGTAAAGGATAAGCAACTACGTTTTTTGGTTCACATATCCTTTACAGGACATCGCTATCAACAGCGGCATCTTTCAGCTGATTGTTGATTTCTTGGCAAGATTAGGCTCAGTAGTTTGCCATTGCTTTCTGAGCGACCGGCTCACATACCCTGTAAGTTGCCGACGCGGAGAGAATCGCTACCGATTCTCAGCGCACGTCACGTTACTCACGAGAATATACAGGATTACGGAGAAAGACGTTAAACACCTAGGCCAGGGAGACAGGCGCAACTAATTTATTAGTATAAAATTGTACTGCGCTTGGGTTTATGGACTTCTGACCCCTGTACTACTATACCCGGACTGCCATAGGGATCTGCCATGCCCGCAGTATACACAGAGCCGCAGCTATTGAGACACCAGGTGTTGGTAGAATCTTGACATTTGTAGATGACGTGCTGGTGTTCAGGCAGGGCAGAGACAAGGAATGTTTGGCCGCAGACTTACAGAAGGCAGTAAACAGGATGGCGGAGTGGTGCAGGGACGCAGGGGCCATTTTAAACCCAGACAGGGCTTTGGTTGTGTAGTACTCCCTGGATAATCGGATCGTGAAGGCAGTTGTCTCATGTATTATATTAAATGGATGTCCTCTTAGTCGAGAGAGTAAATTGAAGTACTTGGGTATCACCTTTGACAGGTGATTGTCTTGTAAGGATCATGTGGAGGCTTTGGTGGTGAAGTCTGGTAGGGGACTTAATGCAATGAGGGCTATGGCAGCAACCGGGGTAGATCAGAGAATGCTGTACAGGCTCTTTCAGCACAGTTAATAATTTCTGTTGTTGAGTATGGTTTGGGACTGCTGACTGTATCAAAGAGCCAGCTTGACAGGTTGGAGCTCATACAGAATGCGGCATGCGGGTGATCATAGGATGCACAAAGGACACACCAAATTATAGGCATGAGGCATATCATGGCACTGCCTACAATGGCGGATAGGCATATGGTCCTTCAGGCCAAATGGTATCTGAGAGTTGCTGCAGATAGGAATCACCAGCTGCATGCAGCAATGGATATGGTCACGGGTCATAGACTATGACGAGGCAGGTCCTGGATGGCACAGGCAAAACTTTTATACGTCAGGTGTGTGATCTAGAGACCATCAATCGTGAAAGATAGTGGGTTGAAGTTCCGGAAGTCAAGACGGACTGGCACAATGTAATAATAACACTGGGTCGTGAGTGCAGAGAATGGGCAGCGGGCCGCACTGAGTTTGAAGTGCAACAGCTGATCCAGAGCAACACACATCAAGGTGACATAGTGATCTAAAGAGATGGGCAAGTGGTGAGAAACAGGCGGCGTGGTTGGGATTTCATTGCGAAGGCTAATGGACGATTCATGAAAATGTAGTCTGGCATATGAGACTACTACCTTTAGCATGTGAATGAAGGTGGAAGTAGTAACAGCGGCATTCCGGTGGCTAGAGGAAATTACTGCAACATACATTCCGTTCATTACGGACTCAAGGAGTATGCTTAGTAAGGCGGAGAAAGGAATGTTTCGTGTGGAATGGGTCACCTCGCTTCCGAGGTCAAATATTGTGAGAATCTATGGATTCTTTGCCCTAGCCATGCGGGAGTGCGGGGTGGGGTGGGGATTTTTTTTTTTTTTGGGGGGGGGGGGGGTGATGCTGATAGACTGGCAGGGAATGCACTTCTTGGTGATAGATTGCTTATGGACAAGGGAGAGGTTGTAGAGCCCCAGTGTGAGCAAGTGGAGAAGGCACGGGAACAGATTAAGAGCCCGTATGTGGAAAGAATGATATTGTGGTGGATCCGCAGGGGTTCTGAAAGAATTTGAAAACTAAGAGAGAAGACCAGGAGAACTTTCAATATGATAGCGGTCAGAACGATTAGTATGACTTGCCACTGGCTGTTGAACGAGAGGACGAGCGGGTAGGGAATGTCCTGAGTGCGGTGTTGTCAGTTCTTAGCTCAACTCAACTCAACTCAACTCCACAATAAGCGACTTCACCCCGGATGCAAGCAATCAGCAACAATACATGTTAACTTTCCTGGTCACGCCCCTCACACAACGACCTAGGCTGGCCTCTCTTCTGTTTCAATACTAGCCAGTTCAGGAAAGTGACAAGAGCTTCCTTGATGTGACACACTCTCTTAGGCCCGCCCGTTTCAGATCTCCCACAGTCCATTGTTGTGTGCCTGAAACCAGTCTTTATCAAGGGAACAACAAAAACACCATACATACACGAAACCACACACGTGTACTTCCTCAGGTGGGGCGGGGGGGGAGGAGGGGGGGGGGGAGGTTGTGGGATCTCTGTGGCGAAATGATAAAGCGGCATGCCTCGGGCTCTGTAGGTTGTGGGTTCGATTCCGGACATCGTATTTCTGTTGACGAGTGTCATTTTCTTAAAGACGGCTTGCGGGTCGTCCGCTGGAGCCGGCGGAGTTCGTGCTTGCATCCACACTTTCGGCATGCCGCCTTGCGGGAAAAGACCGAACAATATGGGACAAAACCCGTTGCAATGAAAGCCGATCCCCTCGCTGTACACGCCCTGTAAACATGATCGGGTAGCATGGGATTGTGCAGAACGTCGCTCTCATCAGAACCCGTTGAAGCGACATTGAATCCCTCGTCAAATTCCTCCCCTCGTCTCTCCTTCGCTCTCTTTCCCTCCCTATCTCTCTCTCCTCTCCTCTCTCTCTCTCTCTCTCTCTCTCGGTCTTTCTTCCCTTCTCTGTATTCTTCCCTCTTTCTCCCTCCCTCTCTTTCTCTATCTCTCCTTTCATCTCTCGTTCCTTCTCTCTCTTTCTCTTTCCCCCTCTCTCTCCTCCCCCCTTTCTCTCCCTCCCTCCCTCTATCTGTCTCTTCTTTCCCCTCTCTCATTCCCTCTCTGTCTCTCCTTCACTCTCCTTCCTTCCTCTCTGTCTCCCTCCCTCTGTCCTCACTACCTCTCCTTTCCTGGCTCTCCCTCTCTCTATCTATCCCTATCTCCCGCACTCTCTACCTCTCCCTCTCTCTCTCTCTCCTCAGCTCTCCCTCTGCCCCTCTCATTCCCACCTCTCTCTCTCCTTCCCGTTAAAGAAACCCCGAGGCCCCTGGCTCCTGCACACCTGGGGTGTATTCCTGGCTGGACTGTATCAAAATATGGAACGAATTACAATCCTCTCCGTGATGTTGGGGTAGTAGATCCGGCGTCTAGTCGTGTCGGACAAGGACGACATTCCCCTGGGACCGGTGTGTAGGTCGAAAGGTCGCTGCCTAGGCAAAGTTTCACAGCTGTAATAATTGCATACAGAAATGTTCATATCTTGTGTGATTCTGATATGCACAGATCTAGATCCTCGCGGGGCAATGGAGTTTGTGCACTGTGCTGACTCTCACGCCCTGTATTCTATGGGAGGAAGTGGAGCACTTATGGAGATATCGGTGTGTTGAGATTTTCGCCGTGTGTTCTATGGGAGGAAAGTGGAGCACCTATGAAGACATCGGTGTGTAGAGGAAGTGGTGGCTACCGACAGCCAAACAGACGCCCTGCAATGTCAGGACACAGTAAACTGGGGCAGGTCTGGGACCTCTGTCCCCGCCTTGAGGTATGTTGGGGGCATTATGCTTGCCCCAGATGTGCGTTCATCAGTTGGCGTCCGACAGGGCATACATCGACATCACACCTTCCGCCATCACTGCCCTGGAATGTTTTCCAGAACCCATGTTACCCTGGACTGAACTGGCCGCCCAGATACACGTCTATGAGGATTTGAACACATGCCGCCCGTTGTGTGATGACATTTGTCAATATGGGAGAGTTCAGTATCACCGCCTTGTTTCAAGTGTTTCCGCTTAAACTTTCTGTGTGCTGACGGCGTGGCTGAGAGATCAACCCTACACCAGTCTAGTCAGTTGGATTACAATGTTGACTTCTCTATCAGAAAGAACTGGCAACCTACTGAAGTCAATATTAACTAGTTAATCAATATCGGAATGTAGATGGTGGCACCGTCCTGCCAAGGTCATGCAGCATGTTTGATGGAGAATGGGATTGGCTGTTGTTGGTGGCACCGTCCTGCCAAGGTCATGCAGCATGTTTGATGGAGAATGGGATTGGCTGTTGTTGGTGGCACCGTCCTGCCAAGGTCATGCAGCATGTTTGATGGAGAATGGGATTGGCTGTTGTTGGTGGCACCGTCCTGCCAAGGTCATGCAGCATGTTTGATGGAGAATGGAATTGGCTGTTGTTGGTGGCACCGTCCTGCCAAGGTCATGCAGCATGTTTGATGGAGAAAGGGATTGGCTGTTGTTGGTGGCACCGTCCTGCCAAGGTCATGCAGCATGTTTGATGGAGAATGGGGATTGGATGTTGTTGGTGGCACCGTCCTGCCAAGGTCATGCAGCATGTTTGATGGAGAAAGGGATTGGCTGTTGTTGGTGGCACCGTCCTGCCAAAGTCAGGCAGCATGTTTGATGGAGAAAGGGGATTGGCTGTTGTTGGTGGCACCGTCCTGCCAAAGTCAGGCAGCATGTTTGATGGAGAAAGGGGATTGGCTGTTGTTGGTGGCACCGTCCTGCCAAAGTCAGGCAGCATGTTTGATGGAGAAAGGGGATTGGCTGTTGTTGGTGGCACCGTCCTGCCAAAGTCAGGCACATGTTTGATGGAGAAAGGGGATTGGCTGTTGTTGGTGGCACCGTCCTGCCAAAGTCAGGCAGCATGTTTGATGGAGAAAGGGGATTGGATGTTGTTGGTGGCACCGTCCTGCCAAGGTCATACACCATGTTTGATGGAGAAAGGGGATTGGATGTTGTTGGTGGCACCGTCCTGCCAAGGTCATACAGCATGTTTGATGGAGAAAGGGGATTGGCTGTTGTTGGTGGCACCGTCCTGCCAAAGTCAGGCAGCATGTTTGATGGAGAAAGGGGATTGGATGTTGTTGGTGGCACCGTCCTGCCAAGGTCATACACCATGTTTGATGGAGAAAGGGGATTGGATGTTGTTGGTGGCACCGTCCTGCCAAGGTCATACAGCATGTTTGATGGAGAAAGGGGATTGGCTGTTGTTGGTGGCACCGTCCTGCCAAAGTCAGGCAGCATGTTTGATGGAGAAAGGGGATTGGATGTTGTTGGTGGCACCGTCCTGCCAAGGTCATACACCATGTTTGATGGAGAAAGGGGATTGGATGTTGTTGGTGGCACCGTCCTGCCAAAGTCAGGCAGCATGTTTGATGGAGAAAGGGGATTGGATGTTGTTGGTGGCACCGTCCTGCCAAGGTCATACACCATGTTTGATGGAGAAAGGGGATTGGATGTTGTTGGTGGCACCGTCCTGCCAAGGTCATACAGCATGTTTGATGGAGAAAGGGGATTGGCTGTTGTTGGTGGCACCGTCCTGCCAAAGTCAGGCAGCATGTTTGATGGAGAATGGGGATTGGCTGTTGTTGGTGGCACCGTCCTGCCAAGGTCATGCAGCATGTTTGATGGAGAAAGGGGATTGGATGTTGTTGGTGGCACCGTCCTGCCAAAGTCAGGCAGCATGTTTGATGGAGAATGAGGATTGTATTTTGCTAAGCCGACACTGCAGTCAGAACTACGACAGATATGGTGACGTAGAGGGCCGACCGATAGGTCACACATGCATACACCGTGCATGTCGACGTAATGTTGGAGGGTGGTGATGTTGGTGGGTGGTGATGTTGGTGGGTCATGATGTTAGTAGGTCGTGATGTTGGTGGGTGGTGATGTTGGTGGGTGGTGATGTTGGTGGGTGGTTATGTTGGTGGACCGTGATGTTGGTGGGTGGTTATGTTGGTGGACCGTGATGTTGGTGGGTGGTTATGTTGATGGACCGTGATGTTGGTGGGTGGTTATGTTGATGGACCGTGATGTTGGTGGGTGGTTATGTTGGTGGGTGGTTATGTTGGTGGGACAAGTTGGTAGGTCGTGACGTTGGTGGATCATGATATTGGTGGGTCGTACTGTTGGTGGATCGTGATAGTGATTGACCGTGATGTCTGTGGGCAGAGATATTGATTGACCGTGATCTGTGTGGGCAGAGATATTGATTGGCCGTGATCTGTGTGGGCAGAGATATTGATTGACCGTGATGTCTGTTGGTAGTGATGTTTGGTGATTGTAACGTGGGACTTCCGTGATGTGGCTCGGTCGTTGCCTCGTGTTCCAGTATCCATGTCTGCCTTGACAGTCTAAAGAGCCGTGATATCTGATGCCGCCAGCACAGCTTAGCTTCCTGGTCCAAGCATGTAGAGATGATATGAGCGTTCATTGGTCACGGGTGTCGAGGTCAGCATTCTAACTTCCTGCATTCTCAATAGCTCTATCTATGTCACGGAACTAGAGCAGGAAGTAAAATCGCAGACTATCATAGACTTGCACACGCCAAGGCTTGTACTCACCCACAAACAGAAGCTCATACACACACATTCGATACATCCACGCCAGCACACACGCGCATATAAATCGAGTTAGGGACGGATAATGTATATTGGCGTGACATTGGCAATATTGGTATTCAGTTATTCTTTACTTGAAAGTGTGCTTTAACGGTATCACACTTATGTAAGTATGTCTGTCTTTGTGTCAGACTTTGTCTGTCAGCCTGCTTGTATGTATGTTTGTCTGTCTGGATGTCTGTCGCATGTGATGTTGGTGGGTCATGATTGTTGCCTTCGTCTGACAACCCGCTTGTCTCTCTGTCTGTTTGCCTGCCTCCCTGACTGTTTTGTCGGTCTGTCTGTCTTCCTGTCGGCATGTATGTTTGTCGCAATGTTTGTCTATCTTTTCTGTTGTTTGTCTGACTGTATGTTGCTTTTTGCATGCCTGTTTATTTGTTGGTGGAATGTCTGTCTGTCTGTTTTCAGAGTCTCTGCTTACGTGTCTGTCTGTTACCTACCCGAATGCCTGTCTGTCGATGATCTGTCCGTGTGTGTGTGTTTATGTGTGTGTGTGTGTGTGTGTGTGTGTGTGTGTATCTCTGTGCAAGTGTCTATCTATCTGCCTGCTTGTCTGTTTTCTGTCTATCTATCTGTGTCTCTCCCCAGAGCTAAACAACGAGACACAAGCAGAGACTGAAGGCACGTGTCTGCACAAGTAAGATGGACCTCCGACAAGCCGTAGCCCTCATTCTGACAGTAGGGGCCCTCCTGGACTCTGTGTACACACAAGCAGGTATGTATACATGACACATGTTGCTCTCAGAATAAACAAGCAGGTATGTATACATGACACATGTTGCTCTCAGAATACACAAGCTGGTATGAATACATGACACATGTTGCTCTCAGAATACACAAGCAAGTATGTATACATGACACATGTTGCTCTCAGAATACACAAGCTGGTATGTATACATGACACATGTTGCTCTCAGAATACACAAGCTGGTATGTATACATGACACATGTTGCTCTCAGAATACACAAGCTGGTATGTATACATGACACATGTTGCTCTCAGAATACACAAGCAGGTATGTATACATGACACATGTTGCTCTCAGAATACACAAGCTGGTATGTATACATGACACATGTTGCTCTCAGAATACACAAGCAGGTATGTATACATGACACATGTTGCTCTCAGAATACACAAGCTAGGTATGTATACATGACACATGTTGCTCTCAGAATACACAAGCTGGTATGTATACATGACACATGTTGCTCTCAGAATACACAAGCTGGTATGTATACATGACACATGTTGCTCTCAGAATACACAAGCTGGTATGTATACATGACACATGTTGCTCTCAGAATACACAAGCATGGTATGTATACATGACACATGTTGCTCTCAGAATACACAAGCTGGTATGTATACATGACACATGTTGCTCTCAGAATACACAAGCTGGTATGTATACATGACACATGTTGCTCTCAGAATACACAAGCTGGTATGTATACATGACACATGTTGCTCTCAGAATACACAAGCTGGTATGTATACATGACACATGTTGCTCTCAGAATACACAAGCTGGTATGTATACATGACACATGTTGCTCTCAGAATACACAAGCTGGTATGTATACATGACACATGTTGCTCTCAGAATACACAAGCTGGTATGTATACATGACACATGTTGCTCTCAGAATACACAAGCTGGTATGTATACATGACACATGTTGCTCTCAGAATACACAAGCTGGTATGTATACATGACACATGTTGCTCTCAGAATACACAAGCTGGTATGTATACATGACACATGTTGCTCTCAGAATACACAAGCAGGTATGTATACATGACACATGTTGCTCTCAGAATACACAAGCAGGTATGTATACATGACACATGTTGCTCTCAGAATACACAAGCTGGTATGTATACATGACACATGTTGCTCTCAGAATACACAAGCTGGTATGTATACATGACACATGTTGCTCTCAGAATACACAAGCAGGTATGTATACATGACACATGTTGCTCTCAGAATACACAAGCTGGTATGTATACATGACACATGTTGCTCTCAGAATACACAAGCTGGTATGTATACATGACACATGTTGCTCTCAGAATACACAAGCTGGTATGTATACATGACACATGTTGCTCTCAGAATACACAAGCTGGTATGTATACATGACACATGTTGCTCTCAGAATACACAAGCTGGTATGTATACATGACACATGTTGCTCTCAGAATACACAAGCTGGTATGTATACATGACACATGTTGCTCTCAGAATACACAAGCTGGTATGTATACATGACACATGTTGCTCTCAGAATACACAAGCTGGTATGTATACATGACACATGTTGCTCTCAGAATACACAAGATGGTATGTATACATGACACATGTTGCTCTCAGAATACAAACAGACAACAGGGCGAGCTGACAGCACCTATGACTGCTACCACTGAGATGACGTGTACGTACGTTGATCAACTTGAGCTGCTCATACTTCACTGATTCACTGCCGAAGGATAAGATATCGTCAAATGTGACCTACCATGTGGACAGAAGGACGATATATCGCAGCACTATTATCATCGTGTTATTTGTTTTTTTCGTGGTGTCTTCCGAAATGTCATTTTAGTTTTAGTTTAGTCGGCGGATCAACATCACGGCCAGGGGATATTATGTTACTAGAAGTCCACGTGAAAAAATCTCGGCCCTCACCGGAGCTTGAACCCGGGACCTCCAGCACTCGAGGTCGACACCATACCTCTAGACCACTCAGAGAGGCCCCCCCCCCCCCCCCCCCCCCATTTCCTTCCGTTCACTGAGCATTGAAATTGCGGGAGTTAGAGGTAGGCATTAATGACGTCACAATAGTGTGTCAGTCGGGATTTAAGGCAAGGTAAGATAACAGACAGAACGAACGAATTAGAGGTGAGACTGTAATCACGCAATGTCTATACTCATGGGACGGAAATGTACATTATAATACTTGTTCAATTCATTGTGTATCATGTTTGGTCTTGGCCAATTGTCTGTTTGGCACCGAATCAGATAAAATGCTCCCGAGTTATTTTGTGTTCGTTTCATTGTGTGTTAGTGCGTGCGTGCGTGCGTGCGTGCGTGCGTGCGTGCGTGCGTGTGTGTGTCTGTCTGTCTGTCTTGATGCTTTTGTAATGTTTGGTCTGTTAGTGTTTTTTTTTCTCTTCGGTTCTAATTGGTTTTTCTTCAGAATTGAGATCTTATCGCAACATGGGTCAATATCTAGCATTCTTTCACATGTCTTACGTATGCACACACACACACACACACACACACACACACACACACACACACACTCACACACACATATATATATTGTGTGTGTGTGTGAGTGTGTGTGTGTGTGTGTGTGTGTGTGTGTGTGTGTGTGTAGCAATTGATGTCAGTTCTTTGTCAGGTATGACTGAGCTTCCACTACCTGCTTTCTGTTAGCGCCGAATGATGGGCGGCGCTTACCAAACCCGACACCCCACATTGTGCCAACGGCTTCGGGCGGAGAAGCGCAATTGGGAGGATACAATCCTTATCCTGGTGTGAGGAAATGGAACCTAAAGACTAAATGTCACTGCAGGGCAGACCAGGCCGTAAGCCATGGATGGTAACTGGTCTAGGATCGAAGCTCCGACAGGCGGACAGTTAGAGGATTGCTTTTCTGATCCGGCAGCATCTGCAGCTTGTCTTGTTCCAGATGTAGAGGTGTTACCTTTCCTCTGGAGTAAACTAGGCAGGCCGAGAGAGGGATCATGCTGGAAGGGCAACACATGGTCTCTAAATTCAGCCCAGGCTTTGTGTTATGGAGAGATAACCCCATTTTACAAACTATCGTCTGTCAAGACGGCAAGGTGCCAGTCATATAGCAATAAAATGTATCAAATGAGCAGGTGTAGAAACTAAAATAAATGCTATCTCAGTCTGCAGCTCAGAGTGGTTCGGATCCCTGTGTCAGTACAAGTGCCGGTGTTCAAACAATTACTGTACACATGAGGGTGCCTGTCAACAAGGTGTCCCCTGTCAGAAAGGCTGGTTCGGTCCCGCCTGTCAGTACGGTAAGTCTTTGATTATTTGTGTTTGTTTAGTAAATGTCCACACACGTTTAAATAACTTTTGAGGGTGAAATATATTCCGTCCAAAGATTACAGTCCTACCTCTAACTTCTGTCTGTTAGCTAAACTTGCCTTAGGGCTCTACTGACCCGCTATTGTGACGTCATTAATGTTTGATCACAATGAGAATGTTCCGAAATAGGAACGTGCTGTGGGTCTAAGCTATGAAAGAGTCATCAACTTGTCTAGACCTGAATGTGATATGATAGCGTCATCACATTGTCTAGACCTGAATGTGATATGATAGCGTCATCATATTGTCTAGACCTGAATGCTCGAGCAATAGGTGGCCAGCCGTCTGTGATATGATAGCGTCATCACATTGTTTAGACCTGAATGTAGTATATTAGCGTCATCACATTGTCCAGACCTGTCTGTGATATTATGAATTATTAGCGTCATCACATTGTCTAGACCTGAATGTGGTATATTAGCGTCATCACATTGTCTAGACCTGAATGTGGTATATTAGCGTCATCAGATTGTCTAGACCTGTCTGTGATATTATGAATTATTAGCGTCATCACATTGTCTAGACCTGAATGTGGTATATTAGCGTCATCACATTGTCTAGACTTGAATGCGTCAGCAATATTTGACCAGCCGTCTGAGATATGAAGTGATATGTGATGAAATATGTGATGACTCTATCATATCACAGTCTGGCCGCATAATGCTGATACATTCACGTCCAGACAATGTGATAACACTGTCTCGGATTTCAGTTGTTGTCGATACTTTCTTGTATTTTGTCTTATAACTTAACTTCTGTCTCCTGTTAACTCGTATCCACCGGGACAGTGCCCGGACGCTAACTTCCTATCTGCTAACTTAGGACACACAAAGACAACTACCTGACTATAAGACAACAATCTCAAGACAGATAACTTAAGAATCTTTAATGCAGATTCAGATTATAGACAGACATTCAGGTACTATACAGACAGACAGAAACACTGAGTTTGGCGATAGTAGTCTAGAGGGCAGTCTCTTATTCCACCAGAGCCTCGTCAGTAATATGGCTGGTAAGTGATGTAGACACAGGTGGTAGGATAACATTCACCTGATCCTCTCTGACCACTCGGAACTTCTCTGTACTTGAGCCTAATCAGGATCAACGTTCATTAGGCCACACGGCTGTTTCTCCTACCAGACTAATCTGCCACTGCAGATAGTTTGGTCATCTAGGCTTCTTCAGTGCACATCTGATGTTGATGGCCCAGTACTCTTGTGTAATTTGACTGGAGGTGATACTTCTCCTCGGCGGCACATAAATAAAAACATGCAAAACGGGAAAACAAATGGGGTTCCTGTCAGTAAGAAGAGACACGGTGTAGAAATCCGTTTGACATGTTATCAATACATCACACCAATATTTATTGACACTTTATAGTGTGGTCAGCTCTTCAAGCCTCAGACCACTTCTATGGGCCTGACTTCAGACATATATCTAGTAGACCCGTGTAGAGCAAGATGATAGAATCCCATGCCTCCTATGAATATCAATCATGGCAAGTATAACCCCTCTGCCCAACACAGTCTATCACGTCAGAAAGAGGAAGTAAGTATCAGGATAACAGGTACAAGCATTCCCCGTACTGGTTAAGGTTGCTGGAAGATGTCCTTAAACCTTTCTTGAAATTCTAAATAAAGATAGTGTTCTTGTGTCTGTAGCTTCCTACTCCACTCCTATGGTACATGGATAGTCTGGTATGTGCGTGTGTGTGTGTGTGTGTGTGTGTGTGTTTGTGTGTGTGTGTGTATATATATATATATATATATATATATATATATATATATATATATATATATATATATATATATATATATATATATATATATATATATAATACACTAGCTGACCCGGTCCGGCGTCGCGAGGCACCTGGCGTGGAGACTATTATTGAATTCATATAAGTAGTCATTATACGATCAAACATTTCTCTGAGTGCACAGAGTACGCGTTCGGCCCCTGCTCCCGTTCCCGTTGCTCGTCTGTTTCTGATGCTCCCGTTCCCGTTCCCGTTGCTCATCTGTTTCTGATGCTCGTAAGAGAACAACATCTGTACAAAATTTCATCTCAATCGGATGGACCGTTCGGGAACGCATAAAGGATACACAAAGAAACATTCTCTTTATATATATATATATATATATATATATATATATATATATATATATATATATATATATATATATATATATATATATATATATATATATATATATATATACTAGCTGACCCGGCCCGGCTTCGCCCAGGCCCTGAAGGGGATCTATCTATCTATCAGTCTGTCTGTCTGCTTGTTTGTCTGTCTGTCTGGCTGACCCGGCCCGGCTTCACCCAGTCCCTGGTGGGGAGCATCTCATTTAATTCATATACGTAGTCATATAAGCTCTCCCGTTCCCAACTATCTGTTTGTCTGTCTATCTGTCTGTCTGTCTGTCCCGGCCCGGCTTCACCCAGTCCCTGGTGGGGAGCATCTAATTTAATTCATATACGTAGTCATATAAGCTCTCCCGTTCCCGACTATCTATCTATCTATCTGACCCGGCGTGGTTTCGCCCAGCTCCTGGCGCACAGTAACTTAAAAGAATGTCCTTCCACACACCATTCAATGAAAACTGTAGAAAAAGATGGGTTACAATGTTATGCATTATGCATTATTTTTATGAAAACTTTGAAAATGCCTTAAAGATTATATCATTTTTTTTTATTTTTTTTTTGCCTTTATAAAATTTTTTTTTTTTTCTTTTTTTTTTTCCAACTTTTATCTCATACAAAGCAATGTGTATTTACAAGTTGTAGTGTGTGTTTCTTTTGTTTGTGTATATTACAGAGCGTTGCCGTTTGTTAGTGTTAAGTGTGACATTGTGAATGAAACATATACAAAAATATATACAGTTATGATAATATGACATTTGTGGCATAGTGCATGTAGATACGCATTCCTTGCATATACTTCACTTCCGCAAGCGGAATGCATGAAACACCTGTCCATCTCTCCCTCTCCTCTCTCTCTCTCTCTCTCTCTCTCTCTCTCTCTCTCTCTCTCTCTCTCTCTCACACACACACACACACACGCACACACACAAAACACACGCACACACAATCTCATGCTTTCTGGAGACAGCAGTACATTTAAATGCCCCGCGCTTGGACAATAAACTTTAAACTATCATTTCCATTAAAATGTGGCTTCCTTGTAATTTCTGGGTCACTAAGCTCCCGAGGCGAATGTCGTTGGTGTTGTTGCCTGATGACAAATTTCAGGGTGACGCTCTAGTCCATGATATCTTTTGTTTGGGGGACAAGAATCAGGGATTTACTACTAGCAATTAGGGTCCATGGTCTGTCCCCAGGGAGATAATTGGTCCAAAATTGTGATAGTGTCTGGGTTTTATATACAATGGGAAGGACTTAAAACCTGGACACTAAAAGCCACCTTAACTTACTGGGTACTTAAAGGGCTCATCGAATTTGTTTATACATGGTGGTGCATATTTTTCTTTTGAAACATATCATTACCATATACCATCATTTTAATACATAAGATACCGACTTGGTTTAAAGACTGCTACACGCACGCACGCGAGCGCGTGCGCGCACACACACACACACTCGTACACATGCGCGTGCAAATTCATGCACCACACACGCACACACACCTGCATCCACACACAGACGCATACATATGTTACTGCCAACGGCACAGACACCCATCCACAATATATTTCATGTTGCACATTCAAATATAATAATGGGAAAATTAATAATAATAGTAGCAGTAATAATAATAGTATTAATAATAATAATATAATTGTAAGATTATTAATACCATCAATAAATACATTTACAGTTGTAGTATCCTTTATTTAAAACAAGTTATTTGCTTCTACTGTAATATGTGCTGTCTTCAGCCAAATATTTTACGAGATTTGCGCTTGTGGGGCTAAGATTAGAATGTTTGCGACTTTTTGTTGATAAAGTTGTTGGACAATTTCTTTGTTGATTGTTCTGTAATTGTATAGTGCTTTGTTTCTTAATGTCCATATAAGATTTCTGTACTCTGCCAATAGAACAAGTAGCTTTGTGTGGGTGTCTTGTGTGGAGTAAGGAATGGAATTTATCATGATTGCTTTGTAAACATCTGTTCTTTGTTTCAAATGAGTGTTTAGGATGTTTTGTAGGAGATTTCTTGTTGGCATGATTGTGTTGCATTCGTAATAGATGTGCTCTTCTGATTCTTGGACGTTCCGTCTACAAAGCTGACACTGTAGTATTTGTTTAGTTATTTTTGCTGTTCTCTCTGTTGTTGGGGTCATGCTGTAAACAAGCCTATATGTAATTTCCCTTGCTTTTGGAATAATCTGCTTGTTGTGAATATTTGAGAAAATTTCGGTATAATCTTTTATGAAATATCTATGTCCTCTTTTAATTCTGAGATGTACCGGAGTTGCTTGTAATTTAACTAAATGCCTGTAGATTGTATGTGTTTTCTTGTGTAGTAATTTTTCATGTCCTTTAATGGCTGAAATACATGTTTTGTAGAACGTTGGGAGAGTGCCAAAATAATGTGAGGATGTATTCCTAATAGGTTTTAAAGAAGATAGCCTAATTCCAATGTAATAGTGTGCTAAAGGGTGTTTTTCTGGGTGTTGTAGGATTTCACCTACGTGTTTGATCCTAAGTGCTTGTATTTTGGTTGTTATGTCTTGGAGGGCGATACCTCCATCTTTTTTGTCTTGCATGAGTGTAGTATGTTTGATACTGTAGATGGTGCTGCCAAACACAAAGCGTCTAATCTCTTTGTTTATGTTTGTGACAGTTTGACGTGGGGGATCTAGGATTGTGCACAGATATAGTATTTTTGGAATTATATATGTATTAATAATGGTACTTCTACCAAATATGGTAGTTGTTTTGTATTTGTATCTCTGTAACATATCTGTTATTTTCTTCTCTAGATGTTGCCAAGTGTCTTTGTGTGTCTGATTTGGTTGACATGGGAAGACTATTCCGTACACTTTTATAAGATTGTTTGATGTTAAGTCAAATGGAAAATCCGCCTTATTTTTCCATTTGCCTAAGCCCATTATAGTAGATTTTTGGACGTTTAATTTTGCCCCACTCCCTTTGCCGAAATACGAGAACGTCTCCAAAATGATCCGTACAGATTTTTCAGTGGTCGGAAAGAAAATGGTATCGTCCGCATAAGCACGCAGCTTTTGTTCACCCTTCCCTGGTATGAACGTACCCCTGACATTGTCGTCCTGTCGTATCTTTTCTAGAAGTGGCTCTAGAGCGACAACGTACAGTAAAGGGGACAAGGGACATCCCTGTCTCACTGACCTAGTCAACCTGAAAGAATTGGTTAGGGTATGGTTTAATAGAATCCGACTTTCCGGTTTCAAATATAAAATTTTGACCCATGTCCGAAAATAATTTCCCACGTTGCAGTGTGAGAGAGTTTTGTGGAGGTATGAGTGAGATATTCTGTCGAATGCTTTTTCTTGATCTAAAGAGAGAATTGAGGACTGACAGTTTTTCAGATGTGTGTAGTTGATGATGTCCCTTATGAAGTGTGTGTGTTGCTGGATATTCCGGTGTTGTACACTACATTGCTGGTCTTCATGAATGAGAGATGACATTACTGGTTTCAATTTATTTGTCAAAGTCTTTGTTAAAATCTTGTAGTCTACATTTAAAAGCGAGATAGGTCTGTAACTCTTTAAAAGTGTCTTGTCAGTGTTCTCCTTCGGAATAAGAGTGATGTAAGACGTGTTGAAACTGGATGGGAGTTCATGTTTGTGGAAAGATTCAGAGAATACTGCTAGTAAAAGGGGACCTAGAAGAGGAAAGAAAAACTGATAGAATTCAGCAGTAATACCGTCAGGGCCAGGCGATTTGCCCTTCTGCATTCCATGAACCGCTTGTGTTATATCTGTTAGTGTTAATTCAGTATCTAGTGTTAGTTTCTGTTCCTCTGTGAGTTCTTTTGTGAATTTCATAAAGTGTTCTTGCACGTGCGCCTGTGTGTTTTCCTCTGTATAAAGGTTCCTGTAATAATCTTCAAAGGCTAAGGCTATTTGTTGTGGCTCAACTTGTATATTTCCTTCCCTGTCAATTATCTGGCCTATTTGTCTGCTGCGCTGTATGTTTTGTTCTAAAGCTAGGTATTGTTTACTCGGTATCTCTTGTGTTATAGTTTGTAACTTTGTTCGCAGTAAAGCCCCCTGAAATCGATGATGTCTGTGGAGATCTAATTCTTCCTGTAATGCTATGATGTGTGGTGAATTTTTGTCTGTCTGTAGTAAGAGCTTAATTGCATTTTCCAATACTTTTTCTTGTTGTAGTTTTTGCTTGTGTATTACTGCTGCTAGTGTTTGTGTTCTCTCTCGTATAGTTTGTTTAAGTGTTTCCCAGAGTTCTCGCGCTTTACCCTCTGGTATATCGCTTGTGTATGTGAGGATCAGTTTTGTTATGCAATCTACATAGTCCTGATTTTGTAAAAGTGTGCAGTTCAGTTTCCAATGGGGAGATCTTCTAAGATGTGGTGTTGCTCGTACTGTGTTTATTGTTGCAACTACGGCCTTATGATCTGTGAAGTTCAGTGTCTCCTGTAAATGCTTGACTTGTGTTATATGATGTGTTATGGGCGCATAAATTCTATCTAATCGCGCTGCTCTGTTATGCGCATTGTTTGTGTGTGTTGTATCTGTTCCATGGGGGTGCATCTGCCTGTATGCGTCTGTTAGCCCGTGGGTATCTAAAATTGTTTGCAATGTGTCTAATTGATGTTCCTCCTCCCCCGTTGTGTTTCTAATTTGCATTCTTACATCTCCATTTATAAGGTCGTGCGCCGAAAGTACGCAATTAAAATCACCCCCTAGAATGATGTTGTGACCCCGATATGAGCGTGATAATAAATTTTCAAGTGTTTGGTAGAAGAGCGGCTGATTTCTGTAGTCAGGCGGTGCGTGTATGTTGACAATTGTGTATTTATTTATGTTATTTCTCACCTGTACTATAGCTATCCTACCCTGGCAGTCCCTGTCCTTCTCTATAATCTGCCACCTGTCCGATGTCTGTATTATTGCTGTACCCAATCCGATATGTTGAGTACTAAGACTAAAACATGAGTGTCTTAGACCTAAGCATGTTGTGATATATGATGCGTGTTCATCGGTTTTAACGTTAGCTTCCTGAATGAGTATAAAATCAGGTTTATATTTGTGTATGAGTGGTATAAGATGATTAATTTTGGATCTTATACCTCGAATGTTAATACTCATTATTTTAATTTCCGCTGCCATTTTTGTTGTAAAATAAGAAACGGTTGAGCATAATTATGTTTCTTGTTTCAAAACTGTCTGTATTCCTGTTATCATTTCTGGAGATTGTCAGTAGATTCCTTCGCCGGGCTCGAAATCTCTAAGTCAATAACGAGGCGTGGTGAAGAATCTGACAGGTTTCTTTGTCGTGGTGGTGTGTTAATGTTATCACTGTCTATTTCGGTCATGGCGCTGGTCGTTATCTGTTCAGTATAATTACTTACGCATTTCTTTTTGTTTGACCTGTGCGCTTCAGGCGGTGTAGGGTAGTCGTGGTTGTTGAGGGGCGGCAGCGTGGTAACCTGTGTTTGGCAGGCTGGAGGTGTCGAGCTCTCACCGTCAGACAGGCTCTTGGTTGAGCGTCCCCTTTTCCGACTGACCAGCTGGAAACCGTCTTCATCCTCCTTACTATGTTGATCTGTCTGGGAGTTCGAAGTGACTTTTTGTGCCAGTATAGGTGCCTTCTGGGTTTGTACTTTGGCCGGACATTTATTACTCCAGTGGGAGTCTTCCCCACAGACTGTACATGCCGTACGGCGCCCCGGAACTGTGATGAAGAGACGGTGTAGCTTGTCTTCTACCCCGTCCAACTCCATGTCCACGTAATGTGGCAGAGGTTCTTTCGGGTTGCACAGAAATAACCACTTGTCCGTGCTGTTTTTCAGTTTATGCACTTCCGCGTTTATATCTCCCGAAATATCCGCGGCTATTTGCTTCACTGTCTCAATCTTTGCGGTTGTAGGCATCCAGTGAATCATAGCCTTGGTCTTTTCCTTCTCTATGTTTTCAATTACAATAGTTACTTTAGGATCCTGCAGTTCATGCTTCATCCCGTGAAGCCGTTCATAATGAGCCGCCTTTGCTTCCGGTGTTAGCGTAGCGTACCATCTTTTAGGGTCCTGAAAGCGGTAGATGGATTTTATCCCTTCCCTACCAATCCCGCAAGGCCCCCTCAAGCTGTGTGACCGGCGTGGTTTCGCCCAGCTCTTGGCGCACAGTAACTTAAAAGAATGTCCTTCCACACACCATTCAATGAAAACTGTAGAAAAAGATGGGTTACAATGTTATGCATTATGCATTATTTTTATGAAAACTTTGAAAATGCCTTAAAGATTATATCATTATTTATTATAACTCATATGCCTGAAAATAACTATAGACAAAGAGTTTAACAATAATGCAAGTAAGTCCAACAATATGACTATAAAGTATATAGAAATGTTATTAAAAGTTATGCCCCTTGAAATAACTTTTCTAGAGTGAAGTCCCCCTGCTATATAGACATTATATAATGAATATGGAAAAGTAAATGCTATTAAATAAGTCGAAGATTTTACATTAAGAAATTATTATAGTCGGTTGCCAATGAATGAAAGGAAGACGTGTAGAAAATTTCATCACAATTGGATGTACCGTTATCGAACGCATCCAATACAAAAATCCCCACACACAAACATACACATATATATATATAGTAGAATAGTAGAAGATAGTTGAAGATATGGAAATATGGTATATGGCCAAAATATTGGAAGAGAACTATCTTCCTTCCAATAACTAAAAAGGGCAACCTGAAACTACTGAACGTAACACCCAATAAATGCTGGGTTGACTGCGGCGTACTTCATAGGATATGTAACTAACTTTACCTGCAAAAAAAAGATTACATTATTCAGTGTAGTAATAGAAGAATAAACATTTAATGTGATGTCAAAGAGAAATTTAAAAAAAATGAGTTAGACAATTTTCACGTATCTAAAATATATGCATTATTTTTATGAAAACTTTGAAGATGCCTTAAAGTTGTTATTACTTTTTTATATAACGCATATGACTGTAGATAACTTCTTTAAACATTTTATAAAACTTTAAGAAAAATACAATTATTTAAATTACATATTATAACAATGCTAGTAAAATAATGTCCCTTGATATAACTTTTCTTGTTAAGTCCCCTTGCAATACGTCTTTTCCTTTTAATGTTGTTTTATTACGTACAAAATTGTTTTTAAACTAACTATTTCAGTTGGATCCGCGGGAGTGAGAACAACATGTGTACAAAATTTTATCTCAGTCGGATGGACCGTTCGGGAACGCATAAAGAACAAACAAAACAAATAAACAAACAATCAAACAAACAAATTCTCTTATATATATATATATATATATATATATATATATATATATATATATATATATATATATATATATATATAAAAGATACACACACACACACGCACACACACACACATACATATATATATATGTATATATATATATATATACACACACACACACACACACACACACACACACACATACATACAGTAGATCCAACGGTTTGGTTTCCCTTGTCAGCCCAAACACGTGTAGAGTTAACTTTCAGAACATTCTGTTCCATTTATATTACAGGCATTGTATCCATTAGACACGACTCACAATATTAATTCTCTATTACCAAAAGAGGCGATGCATCAAACAATACGGAAATTACACAGCAAGTGTGTGTGTGCGCGCCTCGTGTCCGTTTACATACTTCCAGGTTAGGTAACCCTAATAGATGTGAAGATATTTATAACTCCATTCCATTCGTCTAGTTAGATAACACCCGACCTGGGTCAATATCCCTTCATAACTTAAGACCCTTCTATAGTTTCCATTGGACACGAAATACCCGTCATGGCTTTTGCGCGCCACCTGATGGTGATTAAAAGAGTACCTGTCTCAAACTCACCCTTAAGGGTAATAAAATTGTAGCTCTATGCAAGAGGAATACATATGTACCAACAGTACTTTCATATAACACTCTTTCATTGAACCAAGTATCGAAATCCATTTCCAACTCGCCTCACCCAGACTGACCACAAAACTGGTTCATGATATTAATGACTTCCCTGTTAGGCAGGACACATGCCACCGCTTATCTGGGTCACAACACAGGCATGTGATTAGACTGACCTGGTCTCTAGTTGACTTATATTGCAAGACGCATGCAGTCGATACAACTATTATGCCACAGAATGTAATACAATATCTTCAAGAGAATCACCACTATATATGGGGACGCAGAGTTGTTTCCAAGGCACTAGGGCCGGGTTATATACTGGCCAAGACCTACTGACGCGTCCTCGCCGAGCGTCCTGGGCAACAGGACCCTTCGGGGTCCTGGCTGAAGTCAATAGGATCGCCGATTCTTCCGAAGTCGGAGAGTGTCTGCCTGTATGGCGAGGAACCACCAGTCTGCACACCAATAAGCCAGACATGGGACAACGGATACTCACGCAAAACTCAGGTCCTGTATGACATCACACTGATGTTGGACAACAGGATGCCTTCATCCGACATACAGGACTTTGCGTTGGAGCTCAAGCCAATGAACACAAGCAAGCAACCACTATATATCATTATCTGGATCCCCAGAAATACACTTGGTATAACTTGCAGCAGACGTGGCCTCTCGCCTCAAAGGTAGATTATCACAAGATTCAACAGGATCTTAGATGTAGATCTTTTTCTGGATCTCCAGAATTACCTTTTTTTTTGTTTTAAATTCGCATATCCTTTATAGGACATCGCTGTCAACAGCAGCATCTTTAAGCTTATTGTTGATTTCTTGGCAAGATTACGCTCAGTAGTTTGCCATTTCTTTCTGAGCGGCCGGCTCAGTTATCTCACAAGTCACCAGCGGGGGACGAACCGCTCCCAGTTCTCGCCCGCTACGAGACTCTGCGTGATAAACGGGATTACGGAGAAAGTGGTGTAACCCCTCGGCCAGAGAGACCGGCAGAATTACCTTAGATACACTAAATGAGACGACCTCTCCCTCGAAGATCAACAATGAATGGCGTTGCTTGCCCCCTCCGGAAGTGTTGTCAATCGACTCAGGTGAACTCCCGAAAGCCGCAGAAGGCCCCCCACGCAGAAATGACCCTTTACGTACCCCGAAAATTTCAAGAAGTACGATTTTCTAGAATGTTCTACGCACCTTAAGGCACAGGTGTGATATTTCTCGGGACATTGAAGTTCACTCAACCTTAGCTACACTTCTCGTGAACCAAAAAGATTGTCGAAGCTTGACTTATACAAAGAGAAATACACCCACACACACTGAAATACTATACACCCATCAAAATGGGTAAAATCATAGTGGGAAATTAGTTGACCATTCTGATGTCCATTTCTATTTTGTGACAGATAGCGTCATCACATTGTCTAGACCTCTGCGCCAGCAATAGGCGGCCAGTCGTCTGTTTACGGCTAACTCAGGCGGCTAACCCACGTGATGTCATGAATATAGCTACCTGTCTACTTCCAAGTAAACTTCAAAAGTACATTTTGTAGAATGTGTTTACTGTAAATAATTTTGACATGAGGCTGGATTCACCACAAATGTTGCTATCAGGCTGGATTCACCACAAATGTTGCCATAAAGCTGGATTCACCACAAATGTTGCCATAATGCTGGATTCACCACAAATGTTGCCATAAGGCTGGATTCACCACAAATGTTGCCATAAAGCTGGATTCACCACAAATGTTGCCATAAAGCTGGATTCACCACAGATGTTGTCACCAGGATGAGTTGACATTAGAGAATGTTTCCTAGAGGCTGAGTTCACCTTAAAGAAATCATTCCTAAAGGCTAAGTTCACCCTAAAGAAATGCTTCCTAGAGATTAAGTATAGTCCAGCGTAATGTTGACAATATACGGTATCTTGTCTAGAGCAATGTTGAAAAGAGACGGTGTCTAGTCTAGAGCAATGTTGACAAGAGACGGTGTCTAGTCTAGAGCTATGTTGAAAGTAAATGTGTGTAGTCTAGAGCACTTGATGATATTGATGATGATCAATGTTAACCTGAATATCATGTCTTCATGGCTGCACAACAATGGCTAGGCCATGCGGATCGCAACTGCTCTAGCGTATCTTAATATTCTTCCAAAATAAGGTTCGTTCAATGCAATTTTGTTAGTTAAACAACATGTTCTGGTGCTAAAGTAAAAGAAACACCACGTTATTATTAAGTGAAGTATGTATGTACAATATCATAGTGAAAGTTTACTGGTTTAGCTAATCACTGCGCTAAACATACTGTCCACAGCGGACTTGGCCTACAATAGATCTCCATCTCGGAAAACAGTAGATGGTGATGACACAACGTGTCGAGATCATACCAAGGCCACACATGTCACTGTCACATTAGACCACCGGTACCACGTGACCTGGCTCAGAGTTCGCCTCAGTAAACCAGGTAAGGTCAGGCCCTGGCAACATGTCAAAATTAGGAGACCAGTGCTTTTCGTTTCTTCGTCTGTCATAGACATTCAACTCCGATTAGTGAATGCATCTGTGTGCATAGCTTGTCTAGAAGCCATGAGAACATGTATTGTGCTTATTTGACCTACACACAGACATATACAGACACGCATACACACAAAAACACATAAGAGCACACATTCACATGCACACACACATACACAGATACGATCATACACACTTCCTCATTTTCACACAGACACAGACACACACACGATAATACAGACTCATATCCACAGACAACACATGTACACACAGTCAGCAACGAAAGACACCGTGCTGACACTTGCCTGGCAGCCTATCCACACCTGTTCTTCTTCTCATTATTTTTCTCCTCCTCCTCTTACTTCTTCGTCAGCGTCATCTTTTGCTCCCCCTCCACTCTCTCCTTCTTCTTGTCTCGTGCTGATGTTGGTCATCACGACCCTAAATCATCCACTGCCATGTTATGTTATGTTGAAATTAGTCTTGCTAACATTATTATTTGTGGCAAGCTAATTCAGCTTTCCACATGTTTGTGTCTTTCCCTCTGGCTTTCTTGTCCAGTATATCTGCCTTAAGACTAATGTCCCTACTCCACTAAACAAAATTGATCACCAACACTAGGTCCCGAGATCTGTGGAGAGACGTGACCTCACGGTCCCTGTCAGCCTCATGATGATGATGATGGTGATGATGACCTATTCTGTTGCTATGGGTTACACACACACACACACACACACACATATATATACACACACCATAAATTGACACCAACAGTCAAGTGTACATAGACGGTGTCCATGTATGTCTGTGTAGTGTGTAACTCATCCATTGATTTCCTCCGGCAGATCTCCTCTATAACCTGACAGTCCACTTTAGGGAGGACGCCAACTTGAGTTGTACAAACACCAGAACTGCCCGAGTGGATAACACAACACTGGACATCCACTGTGACCTGAACGAGACGGTGAAGCACGTGATTCTGTCGGGGGAGGGCGTGCGGAATCTGTGCACCGTGCACATCAGTGGAGGTTTGTTATGTTTTGATCACGTATACGTTTCTTGGCCATGTCGCAACATTCAGTGTCAACATAGGCCATGGCAAACTGAGAGGACGACAACCTCCCTCTTCCGCGCATCCCCACTCGGTACAGAGCAGTTGGGAAAATTAAATACATATTACTACTCTGTGTGTTCAAGTGAGAGCAGCCTGACGTCTGACTGGAGCACGTCACACAAACATACATATCAGGGACTTACTATTTATTGAACGCTCGCACACAAGTCTCTTACAGGCAACTACTGACGAGCTCAAACGAGGGCGAAACTCGAGTATAGTGCTTCCATGTTTACGTGGATAGGCTTTAGGTTCATACCAGAATACGATCAGCGTTGCCAGTAGTGGGTTGTACTCAATATTTAACATTCAAATCCTGAAATAACCAAATTAATCAATTTGATTATTGCTCATTGGATTTAGGAGGCCTGGTGTCCCTTGCCAGTAAGAAGTCCTGATAATTTCGGGTCCACATCGATTGACGGACGTCAGTCGCGGCGATTGGGCAGTCTTAAGCATAGCCTACTGTCACAAAATGAAACCGTGTGTTTATCCGGTTGATTATTACAGAGGATTTTCGGATTAAGCGGACGATCGACCAGCGACATCTATTTGTACTAACAGAGTAAACACAGTTGTACAGGTTACATCGTGTCAGCCCATATACACATTTGGTGGTGAGTGAGAATGAGTGGATACACCGAGTTGGCAGTTCATTAACAGTTGGAATCACATATATTGTCACCACGGAACAGAAGAGTGACAAGTTTGTCAACATTTGAATGCAGATGGAAGCCGTGAGATCACAGGGGCAGATGTAAAACGGAAGTACCTAGTACGGAAAACAGTGCATCTGTCAATTCTTGGTTTCCGGAACATCAAGATGATTGGCAGCTTGGTATCGAAACTCTTTGTTGGGAGTTTACAGAAACTAGCTGGCTTGTTTTGAGAATCTAGGCAATTACTGACAACTTTGACAGGATTTAAGCCAGGAAAATAGTTCTTGACAGGGGATGATTTGCCACTGTGCCACCTGTGTGGGGGAGTAAAGGATAACGTCACGTGGACAACTTTGGTAGTTTGCCATATAAACTCGAGTTGAGATCAACTAGGGTGGACTTGAATAATGCTCTAGACAGAGTGCAGGGCACTGCAGTGCCAGTGGAAATAATATATACCGTGTGTTAATTAGTGACTTAATTTTGCACGTGCCTATATGGCAGATGTAGATATGATTTATAGGACTGCAGTAGTGCCATTTAAGGTATAACTTATTATAATATATTCGTTATAATTACTATAGACTGTAGCCTTGTTAAACTATAGTGTGATGATTAGCACTGTTAGTGGAAACTAGCTAGAGTAGTGAAGTGATACTTGGCTCTGTTAGCTAGAATAGATTAGTGAAGTGTTGATAAGCTTTACTAGTTGAGTAATGAAGGATAATTGGGATCTTCCCGTAGGTGTCCCTGGTGGGCGGGGTTCCGCATTCTGTTTGCTGATATTTTTTCTTTGTCATAGCCTGATTCGACTCTAGGTGGGTAGCTAATCTGCTCTGTGACTAAGTCTAGTTAGCTAAAGATCATTAAGCAAGGTGATAGGCTTACACTCAGCCGAAGGGATCAGTGACTAGTACTATCACCAGATGTGTTGTTTCTATCCTAGGTTCCCTACCAGATCCAAGGAAACTCTACAAGTTTTGGGAAAGAATTAAAAAACCCATTCTGAAGAACACCAGTTCAAGAGTCAATAAAGTTGCATACAGAAACGTAACTTACGCTAGAAGGAAATTGATTCATCAAAGAGAGTGATGCATACTGATGCACCACACAGCATCAGACAGTAGTAACGAACCGAGAACCGGCTAAGAGTACCTAGTGTTAGTACAGTAACAATTAACATTAGTAATTAGCACTTATGGACTGAATGGTTCGATGTGCAACGAGGATGATCTGTCGACTAACTAACTAACTAACTAACTGCGTACACACTGCAAAAGACTTGTGCAGTTTGTTTAGGAACATTAGGAACGGACATTGTGTAGAGTGCAACCGGTCCCTGATTAACTCTTAATACCACCGGTGTCTATTTCGGATGTTCATGAAATTGGATTACCAGAGGTCTACAGAGGCAAAGCATTATCCGGCAAGATGGTTCCGGCAACGGGTGAGACGTACTTGTTCTGACGTAACGTGCTGTGGTCTATCTTTGCTGTGATCAGCTGACTGAGTTGATGTCTGAGAGACAGAGTCTACACACTTTATAGAACACGTCACACATTTTCTTCGCATACACGTCTCATACACGTTACACTTTTATTTTAATAAATTAATCTTTATTAATTTCTAGAAGCAAGAGTTGTTGAGTATGTTGCGTTGGGGAAGTATGAGAAGGGGGCATAGTACGACAGTGTGAGAGTGATAGGAAAAGGTGTCCATAGGCTGATGGAGTGTGTTGGACGGAAGCTGGTGGATTCTCCAGAATATTGAGGGGGAAAAAAATAATATTATAATGTGGGTGTCGGATCTCCTCACTCCAGGGACGACACTTTAAAGGAGGACACGACATTATTGGGGGCTCGTAACGTGATATTTGGACAGTGGGATCTCTCGTAAACGTGATCTTTGGACAGCGGGATCTCTCGTAAACGTGATCTTGGACAGCGGGATCTCTCGTAAACGGGATCCTTGGACAGCGGGATCTCTCGTAAACGGAATTCTTGGACAGCTAGATCTCCTGCAAGCTGGAACCTTTGACAGTGGGATCTTCTGGCAACGGGGTCTTTGACACGGGATCCTTAGTTATAAGAGGGAGATATCATTTTGGAGAATCCAGCTAGAGTGAATGTGGATAGGGGTTAGGACTAATATCTTACCTGTTCACACTTCACACGTCTGCATAGGTCTGTGGTCCTGATTCTACTCTTGTCACTGAGTGAATGTACTGTGTGTGGTAATATCTAGATTTATAGTACTTGTTCATATATCGGTATAGTAATTTGCAGTTATATTGTACTAGACCTGCTAGCTTACCTCTCTGTATAATGGCCACCCCTAAACTTAGCACGTTAGAATTAAAGGCAAGGGGGGAAGAAATGGGATTGGCTGGGTCTTCTCTAACGGATTACATACAGGAAGTGGAGAGAGAGTATCGTCAAGCGGAACGGGAAGAGCGAAAGGCCGAGTTGGAATTGAGAAGGGAAGCTGAGCAAGCAGCTAGGAAATTTGAAGCTGAGCAAGCAGCTAGGAAATTAGAAGCTGAACAGGAAGCACAGAAAAGGGAGCACGAGTACCGGATGAGGGAACTCGAGTTGAAGAGTCAATCTAATGGAGAAACTGAGGGAGCAGTTGGAGGTTCCTCCATCCCAGGATCAACACCAGTAGGTGGACATGGGTACCATGCTATGAAGTTTCCTTTAGCGGTCTACGAGGAGGACAAAGAGAAGATTGACCAATACCTTCAACGCTTCGAGGCTATGTCAGTTGCTATGGGTCTGGAGCGTAACAAATGGAATCTTAAGCTATCCCAGGGATTACGCGGGACGGGATACGAGGTTTATACTCGCCTGCCACCAGGACATGAGAACAATTATGATGAGTTAAAGACGGCTCTGCTGAAACGATTCGAGGTTACGTCACATACCTACCGGAAAAAATTTCGAGCAGCGAAACGAGAACCGGGAGAGTTGTTTGCCGCCTACAGTTTGCGTCTTAAATCTTATCTCCATAAGTGGATGGATTTGGCTGGGTTCGCACATGACTATGAGAGTCTGGAAGAGCTCATGGTGGTCGACCAGCTGAAGAAGCAAATGTCTAAACCTCTCAGGACGTTCCTGGGAGAACAAGGAGCGGAACGTATTGACCTCGTGAATAAATTAGCAGAACGGTTCGTCGAGGTACATGGGGAGGCAGGGGAGAACCTTTCCACCAACACCAAAAGTCAAGAGAAACATGACAAGAAGAAAGCCAAAAACTCAGGAACAAAAAAGTGGGAACCTTATGTGAAAAAATCAGAGGATAGTTCAGAGAAGAAGAAGGAGGGAAGCAAGAGCACTTCAAGCTCTACACCTAAACGACCGTGGTCGGAGAAGTGGTGTTCAATTTGTAAGTCACCCTCTCACAATACGAGGGACTGCAAATCGAAGGCTAAGAACCCTCACTTTGCAGCATGTCAAGTGACTTCCAAGGAGGTTGTCACGGAAAATGCCAAGGTCAACAAGGAAGCTCGCCACCAGGAGAGCTCATTCAAGTCCGACAATAGAAAATCTAGGACAGGGAAATGGTGCAACCAATGTCAGTCGAAACACGCACAATGCTATTGACTGCAGGGAAAGTCAGGAGACACTCAATTCGTCGTGTGCTCAGGGAAACCTAAGGTGGAGCCCACCGAACAGGTCGAGGCCGAGGAAGAGACTCCAGACCAGGAAAAACCACCTGTAGTGGAATTGGTAGAGGTTAACGGTCGTCAAGTGGAGTGTTTATACGACACAGGACTGGACGGGGAGGCCGTGATTTCTGCGGATCTGGTACATCCAGAACAATTCACAGGTGAAACATTGGATATACAGCCTGCACAGAAGAGTGCTGTAACCATGAAGTTGCCCATTGCTAATGTGGAGATTCGGTCAAGGTACGTCACCGGCACCATCAAGGCCGCTGTATTGACCGATCCCATTTTTCCAGTCATCCTAGGTTGCCGGTATGTCTTTCTGGGAATGCCCAGGGAGCCAATCCATATGGGAGCAATGCAGACTCGCTCTCAGACGAAAACGGAAGAGGCAGACGCAATTGTGACTAACCCAATGCCGGGGGAGCTACGAACTGCCCAGAGTGAGGATGATACTTTACGTCCTTGCTACAAAAAGCTGCAGAAAAGTGCTGATCCACCAGGACGGGGGCAGTACTACATGAAGAATAGGATACTCTACAGGAGAGCAGGAAGGGGAGACAACCTATACGGTCAGTTGGTCGTCCCGAAAGCTCATCGGTCCCAGATTCTTCATATGGGGCATACCATCTCCTTTAGTGGACACATGGGTATTGCCGCCACCATGCAGCGGATTTCCTGCCACTACTATTGGCCGGGAATGACAGATGATGTGCGTCGGTATGTGAAGTCATGCCCTGAGTGCCAGAGGGTGGCACCGAAACACTGGACAGCACCGGTGATGTTGGGTGAGATGCCCATCATGAACTCTCCTTTCGAGAGGGTAGCCATCGATATCGTGGGTCCACTTCCCAGGACTAGGAAGAGGAACATGTATATACTCACAATGGTGGATTGCTGTACAATGTGGGGTGAGGCTATACCGTTGACCACGATTGACTCGAAAAGAGTGGCGGACGCACTGATGGAGGCCTTTACCAGATTAGGCTTTCCGGATCAAATTCTGACGGACAATGGATCTCAGTTTTGTGGAAAACTCATGGAGGAGGTATTTAGGGTGTTTCACTCTAACCACATACATACCAGCCCTTACCACCCTCAAGCCAATGGACAAGTAGAGCGTTTCAACGGCACGTTGATGACAATGCTCAGGAAACTAGCGCAGGAAAAACCTGATAGGTGGGATGAATATATCCCAGCAGCACTCTTTGCCTATCGGGAAGTTCCTCATGGCTCAACAGGACTACCACCCGCTACGTTGCTGTTTGGTCGTCCAATCAAAGGACCGTTGGAAGCCATGTTGAGGAGTTGGACTGAAGAGGGGACGTCAGAAGAAGTGATCTCATCCTATCAATACGTGGAGGAACTGAAAGAAAAACTCCACAAGGGATGGACTCTGGCAAATCAAAACTTGAAAAAGGCCAGGAAAAGACATGCGGCTTACTACAACCGTAGGTCTAAAGAAAGATCTCTAGAGGTAGGAGATAAAGTCTTGTTGCTACTCCCAACGGGAAACAACAAACTGGAGATAGGTTGGCAAGGACCATTTCCCGTGGAAAGGGTGATATCCAGAACCAACTATCAAATCCGGATCCGGGGAAAGTCGAAGATTTTCCATATCAATCTCTTGCGGAAATACGAAGAGAGACCCGGAGACAAGGCAGCTCACCTCATGGCAATGGCAGTTGCAGTGGAGACAGAAGTGGGAACCAGCGAGGGCAGGGAATATCCCTTAGTACACCAGGAAACCTATAGGGATGTGCAAGTGAACCCTGATCTGACCTCCCAGGAGAGGGAAAGGATAACCCAGGTTCTCAAGTCTCATAAGGAGATACTGACTGATAAACCAGGACGAACGAGGTTGGTGGAGTTTGAGATGACTTTGACCACACAGGAGCCGGTTCGTCAGAAGGTTTACCCAGTGCCATTCTCTAAAGAAAAGGCCCTGGAGGAGGAAATAAAAAAACTGCTGGAGGATGACGTGATTGCACCATCCACATCCCCATACAATGCGGGGGTAGTTTTGTTACGCAAACCAAGTGGAGAACACAGGTTGTGTATAGATTACCGACTTCTGAACAGTCATACACAGTTTCAGGTGGAACCTTTGCCGAATCCAACTCAGTTATTCGCTAGGCTCCATAAGGCTCGGTACTTTTCAAAGGTGGATCTGAGTCGGGGGTACTATCAGATACCAGTCAAACCGGAGATTCGACCACTGTTAGCTTTCAGTACACCCAGTGGACACTACGAATTCAAGGTCATGCCCTTTGGACTCAGCAATGCACCTAGTGTGTTTACACGCATGATGAGGACTTTACTAGATCCGTTACAGGATCCGTCCATCATCTCATTCATGGATGATATTCTGATTTCCAGTGACAGCTTGGATGACCACTTACAATCCTTGGAGAGAGTGTTTAATAGACTCAAGGAAGCAGGGCTTACTGCTCGTCCAACCAAGTGCATGATTGGTTACCAGACTCTGGAATTTCTAGGTCACACCATCACTCCAGGACACATTGTTCCAGAAGAGAAGAACCTGGAGAAAATCAGAAATGCACCAAGGCCAAAAACGAAGAAGGATGTGCGATCTTTTCTCTCGTTGTGTGGGTTCTACCACAAATTTATCCCACATTTCACTGAACTGGGAGCTCCGTTGACGGAAACCTTGAAAAAGGGATTACCGGATCAAATCATTTGGACACCAGAATGTGAGAATGCCTATAGTCAGTTAAAGGAGGCCTTGGTCAGCAAACCTGTATTACAGCTCCCTGACCTTTCCAAACCATTTGTGTTGAGAACGGATGCGAAGTGCGATTGGAATTGGAGCCGCTTTGTTACAGGAAGGAAAAGACGATGCTTCGGTTTTGAAACCTGTGGCATACGCAAGTAAGAAACTTCTACAGGCGGAGAGGAATTATTCAACCGTCGAGAGAGAATGCTTGTCCCTCGTATGGGCAGTGCAAAAATTTCAGCCATATTTGTATGGAGTTAAGTTTCGGGTCCAGTCAGATCATCAGCCCCTGATGTTCCTGGCTACTTCTCAGAAGCTCAACGCACGTTTGATGCGGTGGTCGTTGTTACTTCAACCGTATAATTTCACAGTAGAGTACATTCCTGGGAAGGAAAATGTTGGAGCGGATTTCTTGTCAAGACACCCAGCTCCTGAAGAAGAAGAATGAATCATCTGGATTAAACTCACGGTGGAGAAGAGTGAGATGGACTACTCTCTTAGGAGGGGGCCTATGTCACAAAATGAAACCGTGTGTTTATCCGGTTGATTATTACAGAGGATTTTCGGATTAAGCGGACGATCGACCAGCGACATCTATTTGTACTAACAGAGTAAACACAGCTGTACAGGTTACATCGTGTCAGCCCATATACACATTTGGTGGTGAGTGAGAATGAGTGGATACACCGAGTTGGCAGTTCATTAACAGTTGGAATCACATATATTGTCACCACGGAACAGAAGAGTGACAAGTTTGTCAACATTTGAATGCAGATGGAAGCCGTGAGATCACAGGGGCAGATGTAAAACGGAAGTACCTAGTACGGAAAACAGTGCATCTGTCAATTCTTGGTTTCCGGAACATCAAGATGATTGGCAGCTTGGTATCGAAACTCTTTGTTGGGAGTTTACAGAAACTAGCTGGCTTGTTTTGAGAATCTAGGCAATTACTGACAACTTTGACAGGATTTAAGCCAGGAAAATAGTTCTTGACAGGGGATGATTTGCCACTGTGCCACCTGTGTGGGGGAGTAAAGGATAACGTCACGTGGACAACTTTGGTAGTTTGCCATATAAACTCGAGTTGAGATCAACTAGGGTGGACTTGAATAATGCTCTAGACAGAGTGCAGGGCACTGCAGTGCCAGTGGAAATAATATCTACCGTGTGTTAATTAGTGACTTAATTTTACACGTGCCTATATGGCAGATGTAGATATGATTTATAGGACTGCAGTAGTGCCATTTAAGGTATAACTTATTATAATATATTCGTTATAATTACTATAGGCAGTAGCCTTGTTAAACTATAGTGTGATGATTAGCACTGTTAGTGGAAACTAGCTAGAGTAGTGAAGTGATACTTGGCTCTGTTAGCTAGAATAGATTAGTGAAGTGTTGATAAGCTTTACTAGTTGAGTAATGAAGGATAATTGGGATCTTCCCGTAGGTGTCCCTGGTGGGCGGGGTTCCGCATTCTGTTTGCTGATATTTTTCCTTTGTCATAGCCTGATTCGACTCTAGGTGGGTAGCTAATCTGCTCTGTGACTAAGTCTAGTTAGCTAAAGATCATTAAGCAAGGTGATAGGCTTACACTCAGCCGAAGGGATCAGTGACTAGTACTATCACCAGATGTGTTGTTTCTATCCTAGGTTCCCTACCAGATCCAAGGAAACTCTACAAGTTTTGGGAAAGAATTAAAAAACCCATTCTGAAGAACACCAGTTCAAGAGTCAATAAAGTTGCATACAGAAACGTAACTTACGCTAGAAGGAAGTTGATTCACCAAAGATAGTGATGATTACTGATGCACCACCAGCATCAGACAGTAGTAACTAAATGAGAACAGTATAATAGTTACCTAGTGTTATATAATCTCGTGTAATAGAACACAAGACATTATACTTGAGGCTAGATAGACACGAGTGAGGATCAATCACAGTAACAATTAACATTAGTAATTAGCACTTATGGACTGAGTGGTTCGAATGTGCAACGAGGATGATCTGTCGACTAACTAACTAACTAACTAACTGCGTACACACTGCAAAAGACTTGTGCAGTTTGTTTAGGAACATTAGGAACGGACATTGTGTAGAGTGCAACCGGTCCCTGATTAACTCTTAATACCACCGGTGTCTATTTCGGATGTTCATGAAATTGGATTACCAGAGGTCTACAGAGGCAAAGCATTATCCGGCAAGATGGTTCCGGCAACGGGTGAGACGTACTTGTTCTGACGTAACGTGCTGTGGTCTATCTTTGCTGTGATCAGCTGACTGAGTTGATGTCTGAGAGACAGAGTCTACACACTTTATAGAACACGTCACACATTTTCTTCGCATACACGTCTCATACACGTTACACTTTTATTTTAATAAATTAATCTTTATTAATTTCTAGAAGCAAGAGTTGTTGAGTATGTTGCGTTGGGGAAGTATGAGAAGGGGGCATAGTACGACAGTGTGAGAGTGATAGGAAAAGGTGTCCATAGGCTGATGGAGTGTGTTGGACGGAAGCTGGTGGATTCTCCAGAATATTGAGGAGGAAAAAAATAATATTATAATGTGGGTGTCGGATCTCCTCACTCCAGGGACGACACTTTAAAGGAGGACACGACATTATTGGGGGCTCGTAAACGTGATATTTGGACAGTGGGATCTCTCGTAAACGGGATCTTTGGACAGCGGGATCTATCGTAAACGTGATCTTTGGACAGCGAGATCTCTCGTAAACGGGAATCCTTGGACAGCGGGATCTCCCGTAAACGGAATCCTTGGACAGCGAGATCTCCTGCAAGCAGGAACCTTTGACAGTGGGATCTTCTGACAACGGGGTCTTTTGACACGGGATCCTTAGTTATAAGAGGGAGATATCAGTTTGGAGAATCCAGCTAGAGTGAATGTGGATAGGGGTTAGGACTAATATCTTACCTGTTCACACTTCACACGTCTGCATAGGTCTGTGGTCCTGATTCTACTCTTGTCACTGAGTGAATGTACTGTGTGTGGTAATATCTAGATTTATAGTACTTGTTCATATATCGGTATAGTAATTTGCAGTTATATTGTACTAGACCTGCTAGCTTACCTCTCTGTATAATGGCCACCCCTAAACTTAGCACGTTAGAATTAAAGGCAAGGGGGGAAGAAATGGGATTGGCTGGGTCTTCTCTAACGGATTACATACAGGAAGTGGAGAGAGAGTATCGTCAAGCGGAACGGGAAGAGCGAAAGGCCGAGTTGGAATTGAGAAGGGAAGCTGAGCAAGCAGCTAGGAAATTTGAAGCTGAGCAAGCAGCTAGGAAATTAGAAGCTGAACAGGAAGCACAGAAAAGGGAGCACGAGTACCGGATGAGGGAACTCGAGTTGAAGAGTCAATCTAATGGAGAAACTGAGGGAGCAGTTGGAGGTTCCTCCATCCCAGGATCAACACCAGTAGGTGGACATGGGTACCATGCTATGAAGTTTCCTTTAGCGGTCTACGAGGAGGACAAAGAGAAGATTGATCAATACCTTCAACGCTTCGAGGCTATGTCAGTTGCTATGGGTCTGGAGCGTAACAAATGGAATCTTAAGCTATCCCAGGGATTACGCGGGACGGGATACGAGGTTTATACTCGCCTGCCACCAGGACATGAGAACAATTATGATGAGTTAAAGACGGCTCTGCTGAAACGATTCGAGGTTACGTCACATACCTACCGGAAAAAATTTCGAGCAGCGAAACGAGAACCGGGAGAGTTGTTTGCCGCCTACAGTTTGCGTCTTAAATCTTATCTCCATAAGTGGATGGATTTGGCTGGGTTCGCACATGACTATGAGAGTCTGGAAGAGCTCATGGTGGTCGACCAGCTGAAGAAGCAAATGTCTAAACCTCTCAGGACGTTCCTGGGAGAACAAGGAGCGGAACGTATTGACCTCGTGAATAAATTAGCAGAACGGTTCGTCGAGGTACATGGGGAGGCAGGGGAGAACCTTTCCACCAACACCAAAAGTCAAGAGAAACATGACAAGAAGAAAGCCAAAAACTCAGGAACCAAAAAGTGGGAACCTTATGTGCAAAAATCAGAGGATAGTTCAGAGAAGAAGAAGGAGGGAAGCAAGAGCACTTCAAGCTCTACACCTAAACGACCGTGGTCGGAGAAGTGGTGTTCAATTTGTAAGTCACCCTCTCACAATACGAGGGACTGCAAATCGAAGGCTAAGAACCCTCACTTTGCAGCATGTCAAGTGACTTCCAAGGAGGTTGTCACGGAAAATGCCAAGGTCAACAAGGAAGCTCGCCACCAGGAGAGCTCATTCAAGTCCGACAATAGAAAATCTAGGACAGGGAAATGGTGCAACCAATGTCAGTCGAACTACGCACAATGCTATTGACTGCAGGGGAAAGTCAGGAGACACTCAATTCGTCGTGTGCTCAGGGAAACCTAAGGTGGAGCCCACCGAACAGGTCGAGGCCGAGGAAGAGACTCCAGACCAGGAAAAACCACCTGTAGTGGAATTGGTAGAGGTTAACGGTCGTCAAGTGGAGTGTTTATACGACACAGGACTGGACGGGGAGGCCGTGATTTCTGCGGATCTAGTACATCCAGAACAATTCACAGGTGAAACATTGGATATACAGCCTGCACAGAAGAGTGCTGTAACCATGAAGTTGCCCATTGCTAATGTGGAGATTCGGTCACGGTACGTCACCGGCACCATCAAGGCCGCTGTATTGACCGATCCCATTTTTCCAGTCATCCTAGGTTGCCGGTATGTCTTTCTGGGAATGCCCAGGGAGCCAATCCATATGGGAGCAATGCAGACTCGCTCTCAGACGAAAACGGAAGAGGCAGACGCAATTGTGACTAACCCAATGCCGGGGGAGCTACGAACTGCCCAGAGTGAGGATGATACTTTACGTCCTTGCTACAAAAAGCTGCAGAAAAGTGCTGATCCACCAGGACGGGGGCAGTACTACATGAAGAATAGGATACTCTACAGGAGAGCAGGAAGGGGAGACAACCTATACGGTCAGTTGGTCGTCCCGAAAGCTCATCGGTCCCAGATTCTTCATATGGGGCATACCATCTCCTTTAGTGGACACATGGGTATTGCCGCCACCATGCAGCGGATTTCCTGCCACTACTATTGGCCGGGAATGACAGATGATGTGCGTCGGTATGTGAAGTCATGCCCTGAGTGCCAGAGGGTGGCACCGAAACACTGGACAGCACCGGTGATGTTGGGTGAGATGCCCATCATGAACTCTCCTTTCGAGAGGGTAGCCATCGATATCGTGGGTCCACTTCCCAGGACTAGGAAGAGGAACATGTATATACTTACAATGGTGGATTGCTGTACAATGTGGGGTGAGGCTATACCGTTGACCACGATTGACTCGAAAAGAGTGGCGGACGCACTGATGGAGGCCTTTACCAGATTAGGCTTTCCGGATCAAATTCTGACGGACAATGGATCTCAGTTTTGTGGAAAACTCATGGAGGAGGTATTTAGGGTGTTTCACTCTAACCACATACATACCAGCCCTTACCACCCTCAAGCCAATGGACAAGTAGAGCGTTTCAACGGCACGTTGATGACAATGCTCAGGAAACTAGCGCAGGAAAAACCTGATAGGTGGGATGAATATATCCCAGCAGCACTCTTTGCCTATCGGGAAGTTCCTCATGGCTCAACAGGACTACCACCCGCTACGTTGCTGTTTGGTCGTCCAATCAAAGGACCGTTGGAAGCCATGTTGAGGAGTTGGACTGAAGAGGGGACGTCAGAAGAAGTGATCTCATCCTATCAATACGTGGAGGAACTGAAAGAAAAACTCCATAAGGGATGGACTCTGGCAAATCAAAACTTGAAAAAGGCCAGGAAAAGACATGCGGCTTACTACAACCGTAGGTCTAAAGAAAGATCTCTAGAGGTAGGAGATAAAGTCTTGTTGCTACTCCCAACGGGAAACAACAAACTGGAGATAGGTTGGCAAGGACCATTTCCCGTGGAAAGGGTGATATCCAGAACCAACTATCAGATCCGGATCCGGGGAAAGTCGAAGATTTTCCATATCAATCTCTTGCGGAAATACGAAGAGAGACCCGGAGACAAGGCAGCTCACCTCATGGCAATGGCAGTTGCAGTGGAGACAGAAGTGGGAACCAGCGAGGGCAGGGAATATCCCTTAGGTACACCAGGAAACCTATAGGGATGTGCAAGTGAACCCTGATCTGACCTCCCAGGAGAGGGAAAGGATAACCCAGGTTCTCAAGTCTCATAAGGAGATACTGACTGATAAACCAGGACGAACGAGGTTGGTGGAGTTCGAGATGACTTTGACCACACAGGAGCCGGTTCGTCAGAAGGTTTACCCAGTGCCATTCTCTAAAGAAAGGCCCTGGAGGAGGAAATAAAAAAACTGCTGGAGGATGACGTGATTGCACCATCCACATCCCCATACAATGCGGGGGTAGTTTTGTTACGCAAACCAAGTGGAGAACACAGGTTGTGTATAGATTACCGACTTCTGAACAGTCATACACAGTTTCAGGTGGAACCTTTGCCGAATCCAACTCAGTTATTCGCTAGGCTCCATAAGGCTCGGTACTTTTCAAAGGTGGATCTGAGTCGGGGGTACTATCAGATACCAGTCAAACCGGAGATTCGACCACTGTTAGCTTTCAGTACACCCAGTGGACACTACGAATTCAAGGTCATGCCCTTTGGACTCAGCAATGCACCTAGTGTGTTTACACGCATGATGAGGACTTTACTAGATCCGTTACAGGATCCGTCCATCATCTCATTCATGGATGATATTCTGATTTCCAGTGACAGCTTGGATGACCACTTACAATCCTTGGAGAGAGTGTTTAATAGACTCAAGGAAGCAGGGCTTACTGCTCGTCCAACCAAGTGCATGATTGGTTACCAACTCTGGAATTTCTAGGTCACACCATCACTCCAGGACACATTGTTCCAGAAGAGAAGAACCTGGAGAAAATCAGAAATGCACCAAGGCCAAAAACGAAGAAGGATGTGCGATCCTTTTCTCTCGTTGTGTGGGTTCTACCACAAATTTATTCCACATTTCACTGAACTTGGGAGCTCCGTTGACGGAAACCTTGAAAAAGGGATTACCGGATCAAATCATTTGGACACCAGAATGTGAGAATGCCTATAGTCAGTTAAAGGAGGCCTTGGTCAGCAAACCTGTATTACAGCTCCCTGACCTTTCCAAACCATTTGTGTTGAGAACGGATGCAAGTGCGATTGGAATTGGAGCCGCTTTGTTACAGGAAGGAAAAGACGATGCTTCGGTTTTGAAACCTGTGGCATACGCAAGTAAGAAACTTCTACAGGCGGAGAGGAATTATTCAACCGTCGAGAGAGAATGCTTGTCCCTCGTATGGGCAGTGCAAAAATTTCAGCCATATTTGTATGGAGTTAAGTTTCGGGTCCAGTCAGATCATCAGCCCCTGATGTTCCTGGCTACTTCTCAGAAGCTCAAACG
>JACEFZ010006548.1:95000-130862 GCA_014155875.1 Cepaea nemoralis | reverse complement strand
CACTGGCAGGCGGGCCTCGGTGGGCCACTAGCACTGGCAGGCGGGCTTCGGTGGGCCACTAGCACTGGCAGGCGGGCCTCGGTGGGCCACAATGAGCTGAAAGGCACATAGTGCGGCTAAGAAGGCCTCAGAAAGGCCAAGTATCTGGCAAATATCTCTTCCTTCCAGAACGTTGCAGTCATTACGGCCGGGTAGAGGTCAGCGTGGTCGTAAGGAAAAGAGCGCTTGCTCTTAAACTTCCGGTGCACTGATGCCGAGGTAGCGGGTTAACCCCTACACCAGTTAGTTGAACTAAAATGTTGACTTCACCACGTCCTTGACTCTGCCGCGTACATTACGCGTACATTACAAGTACCTCAGAAGTCGGAGCGTATTCGCCTGATGGCGAGGGACACTGGTAATAGGGAATAATAATAATAATAATAATAATAAGTCTTTATTTTCAAAGGGTTAAGAATTGGGCACGCAGGCCCGTCTGACATTCTGCCCTTCTTCTCTATTTCCTCTCATACATTCTTTCATTCAACATCACTTATGAAGCAACTTTTGACAACAAAAGAACATTAAAACGCATGAAAAATAATCAATAACAAATGACTCACTGAGGCAGTGTTTAACATGGGCATTATAAATACCTAAGGAGGGTGTAACGTGCCATACATAAGGGAATGGTTTTTGGCTAGTTGTCGTTTGAGATAAGTTACCATTATTGTCTTTTTTGTGTTATGTGTTATGGGGGCATGTAGTCTGTACTAAGGTAGTGTTCAAACAGGTTGCGAATGTATGTATCATGATTGGGAAAGGTAATCCACATGCAAATATCAGTCCAGTCTAGTAGAAATAGCAGCCTGTGTTTGGAAACGTTTGAGGTCAAAGCGGGCGAACGAAAAAAAGAAAATCACGGCCTAGTGAAGCGATTGTCCAGCCGTTGGCACTTCCTCTGCTTCGTGTAATGTCAAACAAAAGTAACATCATGGGCCTTGCAAGACGCCTTAAAGCGCAATGGGGATTCCGTGCATGACCCATGTTTGTATTGACCAATGGGCCCTGGCTGGGTGATGTGTCAGTATCACGCTGACCGACTTTACTTTCATTGATATTTCTTGGTACGCAACTAGGAGCTTTAATCGATTTTAAAAAATTCGAATCCGCGCCGATGCGGATAGCACCCACGCCCACTGGGCTCGACACTACGTTACCGCGGATACTTAAAAAATATTCCCCGAAGCAGTTTCTTGCTATGGTTTGCGTTGAGTCGACAACTGACGTCACAGCACTCGGGACGTGCCGATACGTGCTCCGCCTCAACTTCAGGTATGGGTCAGTGATGTCACAGGGTCATCACACTGTGTAGGTCTGTATGCACGGAGCAATAGATGTCCAGTCTTGTCCTATGTTGACGGGAGACGAACGCAGACGTCGAAGCCTCGTCCGACTGGGCTCAAGAAATGACCAGGGAAGCCCCCTCGTGACCAAGGCGCTCTCAATTAACTGTGTCCTGCTGGTGGCAACCATAGTTTCCAATGACAAAAACCATCTCAGATTGCTTTTTCTCATTCCTAATTCCGTGGTCTTATTGCATTTTGAAATGATTGCGTTCTTTAAACATTTTATACGCAGATACCAGGACTATAGGTACTGAAAGAATAAATAATAGACGATGCGGAGAAGTATTACTGGCACTGTGCCGTTTGTAAAATGGAGTTATACCTCTCCAGGGCTTATTTAGATACCATGTTTCGCCCGCGCAGAGTGATCCCTCTCTCGGCCTGCCTAGTTTACTCCAAAGGAAAGGTAACATAATACGTCTGGACAAGAAAAACTGCAGAAGCTGCCGGACCAGCAAAGCAATGCTCTTATTGTCCGCCTTTTGGAGCGTCTATCCTAGACCAGTTGCCAACCAAGGCTTAGGGCCTGCTCTGCACTGCCAAGATATTTAGTCTTTAGATTGCATTTCCTCGCACCAGGATATGGCTTGTACCCTTTCACTTGCTCCCCTCCACCCGAAGCCGTTGGCAGGATGCGGGGTGTCGGGTTTGATGAGCGCCGCCCAATATTCAGCGTTAATTGAAAGCTGGTAGTACCGTCTACTGCCATACGGTAGCTTAGTCACGTCTAAGACCTGACTTTACGAAGGAGTATGACGACAGTGTGAATCTGTCCGAATACAATGACGGGAATTCACACTGAAGTGTGCATTACAAAGAAATAGCAACTGATGAGGGAATGAGTTGAGTTGACTTAAGAACCGATATCACTGCACTCAGGACATTCCCATACGTGCTCCGTCCCCTCGTTCAACAGCCAGCAAAGAGTCATACTACTAATCGTTCCCACCGCTATCTGATTAAAAGTTCTCCTGGTCTTCCGTCTCAGTTTTGAGATTCTTCCAAAACCCCTGCCGATCCCCCGCAATCTCATTCTATCCACATATGGGTTCTCAATCTGTTCCTTCGCCTTCTCCACCTGGTCCCACAAGCGCACGACCACCTCCCCCTTGTCCATAGGCAAAATACCACCAAGAGATGGATTCCCTGCTAGCCTGTCAGCCTGTTCATTCCCCCGTACACCCGCATGGCCAGGGCAAAATATCCATACAATTCTCACAATCTGTGACCTCTGAAGGGACGAGAGCCATTCCACACGAAACATTCCTTTCTCCACCTTGCTAAGCATACTCTTTGAAACCGTAATGAATACAACGTGTGTTGCAGTGGTCTCCTCTAGCCACCGGAATGCCGCTGTTACTGCCTCCACCTCCATTCTCATGCTGGAGGTTGTCGTCTCATATGCCAGACTCTCCTTTTTCAAGACTCACCCATTAGCCTTTGCAATAAATCCCCAGCCACTACGTCTGTTTCTCACTACTGAGGGAATCCCCGATGTGCTGAATTAAACAATGAAAACAATCAATCAATCAATAATGTGCCTTGCCGGAAAGCGTGGACGGTCATGACTCGTCATTTCACTCGATCACCAGAGTCGTGGATCAGCTCAGTGTTCCTTCTCGACCATGCCATCCAGGTATTTACTTCTCGGTCTTCCTCTAGGTCTGGTCCCTTCGATCTTGCCAGTTGTCACCAAGTTCTTCAATTCATTTCTTCTCATAACATGTCCAAAAATTTTTGACTGTCTACATCTAAATTCTTCAATCAATTTACGATTTTTATTTGTCTCCTGTAGTACTTGTTCATTGGTGTTTCTGTCTGTCCGTGGTATTCTTTGCATTCTCCTCAGAAACCACATTTCTGCAACCATCAGATGCTTTTCAGCTTGACTGATCATTGTCCAAGTTTGACATCCAGTAAAAACAACCAACGTGTAAAATCAACAACTCCGTCGAATCGTAATGTGTAAGTATAGGCGATCTTTAACACTTATAAAACTTAAAGGTTTCCCCATGCCTGCTAAAGGTTCTCCATAAACCTTGCCTATGGTCTCTGGTTTCTCTAAGAATCGACATCATAGTATTCCAGGCAAACCCAGAGATACTCCGATTTCCTCGGCAACGATGGTAGTGTGTTGGTGCTGATCGTCCCAGTAACTCAGTGGCTATAAACACCTCGGATCCATCCTCCCCTTGGTCGCTCCTGGCCGAAAGCACACTTAAATCCAAACCCAAGCATCATTAAACATCATGTTTTATCTGTTATTAATTATTATATCTTCAACCACCAGTCGTTCATAGATAGTCTTCAGAACGTGTTTTTGTCCATCGTGAGTGTTCCAAGTACTGGTGCTATTGAAGCGCCAACATATACGCTAGATCATTATATCGTACTTTAGCATGACCCACACAATATATCTTTGTGTCTTTTATAGGGGGAATTGTCTTTGCTTAGTACCCACTGGTGCCACATTTGCCGATAAACAGCTGTTACTGGTGTTTCGTTGACACGGTCTGGAACTTACGGCTATTAATACTGATCTTTAGTTGACACCGCCTGGAACTACCGGCTATGAACAATGATCTTTAGTTGTTACCGCCTGGAACTTACGGCTATGAACAATGATCTTTAGTTGACACCGCTTGGAACTTACGGCTATGAATACTGATCTTTAGTTGACACCACTTATAGATCTTACAGCTATGAATACTGATCTTCAGGTGTCACCGCCTGAAACTAACGACCAGAAATACAGATCTCTCATTGCCACCCATGAAACTAACGGCTATGGGTACTGGTCTTTAGTGGACACCGCTTGGAACTAACGGATATGAATACTGATCTTTAGTTGACACCGCTTGGAACTTACAGCTATGAATACTGATCTTCAGGTGTCACCACCTGAAACTAACGACCAGAAATACTGATCCCTCATTGCCACCCATGAAACTAACGGCTATGGGTACTGGTCTTTAGTAGACACTGCTTGAAACTAACGGCCAGGAATACTGATCTTTAAGTGTCACCGCCTAGAACTACAGGCCAGGAATGTTTATCTTTCGTTGCTACCGCTTGGAACTAACGGTCCCAAATATGGTCTATCGTCCTTAAAGATGTTATATCTACTAGATGTATCCAACAATATATGAAACAAGCTATACCTTTGACTATACCTTGAGCACTAAATGTTCCTGCGCTCATATAGTCACAGAAACAGAATGATCAAAGCAAACTAAAAGTGAAGCAATTCGACCTGAGCGTCTTTTAAGTCGATTCGAACACCAGTTTCCGTCACGATTGGATCTGAAAACTGGAAGGCCCAGCTAATGACAGAAAGAGGGGGGAAATTTCCCCGGCGCTGTTCAGCTGACGTAAATCGAAGACTGCCGGGACAACTTGCAGACGCACCGTGACAGCGCCGATTTCCCTCGTTACGAATGTCAGCACGCGGGAGCTATCAGATCTGCTACATTATATGCTTCAAGAAATGCCGGGAGAAACACGTAAACCAGAGGCGTAACTGGATGGTGGTGAGGAGGGGGGGGGGGTGTGTGTGTGTGTCAGATCTGGTACATTTTATGATTCAAGAAACCTCAGGAGAAATACGTTAAACCAGAGGCGTAGCTGGGTGGATGTGAAGGAGGGACCTATCCGATCTAGTACATTATGCGCTTCGAGAAATGCAGAAACACGTTAAACCAGAGGCATGGCTGGGTGGGGGTGAGGGACTATCTGATCTTGTACATTATACATGCTTCAAAAAACGTCAGAAGGATCACATTAAACCAGATGCGTAACAATGTGGGGTGAAGAAAGGACCTATCAAAGCTGCAAGAAACGTCAGGAGAATCACCTTAAACCAGAGACTAACTGGGTAGGGTGAAGAAGGGACCTATCAGATCAGGTAGCCATGGGAAACACGTTAAACCAAAGGCGTAACTGAGTGGGGGTGGGGTGGGGGAGGCGCTATCAGATCTAGTACATTATACGCTTTGAGAAACGTCAGGAGAAACACATTAAACCAGAGGTGTAAGTGTGTGGGGGTGAGGTAGTGGCAGGGGGGGGGGGGGGGTATCAGATCAGATATATTATTTACGCTTCAAGAAATTCTAGGAGATAGACGTTAAACATGTGGGGAAGGGGGGGGGGTGGTTAGATGCAAGGGTGGGGTGTATCAGATCAGATACAGAATGGCCGGGAAGGTTAACCCGGTCAACAAATGCCCGCAGAAGTCAGATGTGTCGGCCTAACGGCGCAAGAACGCAGCTCTGCTGTAAACAGGCACAATGCAGTCACATCTGGGGGAAAAAAAATCCGGATGAACGCAGAAGAAGAACAAGAAGAAGAAGATACAGAATGTTCAACAAGAAATGCTAGGAGAAACACGTTATCATTGAGGTAACTTGGTGGGGGTAAGGAGGGGAGATACCACACCACATACCAACAACAACAACCACAAAATATGCAACAAGAACCGCCAGGAGAAACACGTTATATCATAGGCGTATCTGGGTGGGGGTAAGGAGGAGAGCTTATCGTATCAGGTTAAACATGCAACAAAAAATGTTACGAGAAACACGTTAAACCAGAGGCGTAGCTCGCTGGGGTGGCGGTCTTTCAGGTGTGGCACAGGATGTTCAACAATAAACGCAAGGAGAACCACGATAAACCAGGGACGTAGTCGGCAGAGGCGTGATATTAGATTGGGTACAGAATAAACACCAAGACACGCCAGAGGGAACACGCTAATCCAGTGACGTAGTCGGCAGAGGCGTGGTATTAGATTGGGTGCAGAATATACACCAAGACACGCTAGAGGAAGCACTCAAGACCTGCGGCGTAGTTATACAGAAGCAACCTATCTTTCAACCATACTAGACAAACGACAGCGTGCAGAAAGGTGGTAAGCTACAGGTGTCACTCACCACCGGGTTCAGTTCTTGAGGTTAATTACCTCGATGCCTCGGGGTTGGTCAACGCAGTTTCATAATCGCAACACATCGCGTTGGAAATGAGCCACATGGGATTTTTTTTTTTTGGGGGGGGGGGGGGGGAGAACCGTATTGCGTTGAATTTCGCAATAGTGTGAACGTCGGCCGTTAAGACATAAATGACAAACTAGTAAACGTAAAATTGCCTATAAATGCTGGGGTTGACTGCGACATCCTGTCAAGGAAATGTAACAAACCATACATATACAGCAAATACACTAGGAAACAAAGCAAGTGCAACCGTATTCGCAGTAGATATATGATCATTAGCGGAATGGGTGTAAGCATATGGGACAAAGCTACTAAAAGAACATTAACATTTTTAATATATGTTTACGGGGGAGATAGGGCTCTGTTGCCACCGGGCAAGCTGACGCCCCGCCCCGACCAGTCCGCCATTGTATACAGTATTATATATTTACGTTTTCCGACGTCTACAATTCATGTACATTCTACATAAAAGGTAATGGTTTGATTAGCCACCCCCTTTTTTTCTGAGTCCGACCAAGGTGCTGTTCCTAACGGACTGCACATAGCACCGGGTGTCATTTAAAAAAAATTTTAATACATACCATTTCCACACAATGAAAACGCTACTACAAACCTGGACACTTTATCGCGATGAACATCTATGTTTACAAAGTAAAATACATACCAATGCAGGATCGCATGCCATAGTTGAAAAACATAAAAATAACAACATACGTTTCTTTAAAATGACGAGAAAACTACAGAAATAATCTGACGTCTTTCAACGGCACAAGAGGAGAATGCCGGCCCCCCAAACGACTGCGTTGACAGCTCCCACGCACGGTAAATCTCAGCTGGCCCTCGAGTACCGGCCAAGCGCGGGGATCATGAAAGTTCCTCTATTGGGACAGCCGCAGCCAATGCCCGTGTCGCCCCTCCAGCGCGCCCTGTGCGGGGAGAATAGATAAAAATGCTTTCCCCTCTGGGCGCGTGTGGGAGAGACCCGTATGTGGGTATCTCTGTGCGCTTTGGGGGATATGACGAGGCGGTGGTGGCACTGATATCTCGTCAGAGGGGCGGAAAAGTAGGGCAGGGCCAATCGCCAGGGAATCAGCCACAACAACGGGGTCATATTAAAATAAGCTTTTAACTTTTTAACACCTCTGCTCCGCTATGTTAATTATTTGTAATGTAGTAAGCTGTGTCTTGCCGGTCTCTCTGGACGAGGAGTTACAACACTTTCTCCGTAATCCCGTTTATCACGCAGAGTCTCGTAGCGGGGCGAGAGCTGGGAGCGGTTCGATCCCCGCTGGTGACTTGCGGGATAACTGAGCCGGCCGCTCAGAAAGCAATGGCAAACTACTGAGCGTAATATTGCCAAGAAATCAACATACAGCTGAAAGATGCTGATGTTGACAGCGATGTCCTGTAAAGGATATGCAAGCTGTGTCTAGAACTAGTAAACGTGTGAGTAACGACGAGTTTATGTAATAACACTTTGTGTCAAAATGAGTTACATGTTGCGATAATCATTATCACGTGGCATACCGATAAGCGTGGGCGGTCATTGGTCGACATCACACGTGATCACAAGTGTTGGATTAGCTCTGTGTTCTTATCCCGACTATGATTGTCGCCCAGATATCCAGATATTTATTCTTCTGCCCTCCACTCGCTCTTTTCCTATCAATTTTGCCAGTTGTCACTAAGTTTTCTGTTTTTATTTTCCCTCGTAACGTACCCTTACCACAAATCCCTTAAAAATATATGTACTGTCTACGCCTAAATTCTCTAACCAGAATCAGTTTACAGTTTTCATTTGATTCTTGTAGAAACATCATGAAAAGGGTTTACATCTTTTGAGATAGGTTGGTATAGTGACTGTTCTCCCAACACGGGACCAAACGTACAGTATCCATGGGACATGTGTTGCGAAGCTCTCTTTCCCCTTAACAAGCCTAGAAACCAACAAGGTATGACAGGCAGGAACTGCCACTCTAAAGTTGGTTGCTTAATTATTTAGTTGCGGTTCCAACTTCACGGCAAAGAGTCGCGCCATAATGCTCCGTTACTGTACTAGTGCTAGCAAGCACAGTAGGATGCAGTTTACTCTGACTGACTGGGGTTATGCTTAGGCCAGCAATGCTTTATCCACAGGTTGTAGGCATGCCACTGTCAACAAACTCCAAAGCAATGCCCAGGAGTCTCCCCTTGTACTCTATGCGAGGATACAAGATGACGCACACAACGGCCACAAATATCGAGTTGACCTCATCTAGCACTTGCATGTTTTCCCCCGACAAGAAAACTCCATCCGTCTCGCACCTGTAACCCCGAAGAACTGCATCCAGGCAATCAGCAGAAGACAAACACTACACTCAACCAAAACGTACTAGCTTGACCCCATGCAAGTCGATCCCGACTCTATTACGATGACATCTTGAGACAGTGTTCCGAGCTTCGAAGAAATACCATGACATTTTCTTGGTGGTTGTCGTTCACCAACAAAGGACGATCCATCGTGTAATGATTTAAAAAGCCAAACTACTGGGCAGACAATAGACCACTTATCTGATTCAACAAACACAAGTCAAAGAGAAGTTGTTCTACAAAGGAGGGGGCATGGCTTAGCTGGGTCGATCATGTCTGTGGTGGGGGACGTGAAATGAACAACACTGAACTACCGGAGAGCGTACAATATATGAATTATATGTTAGTAAAATAACTAGGTGACATTTAAAGAAAGCCGCGTGGGCACGAGTCAATTACAACTATTATCAAAGACACGGCTCTTCAGAGACTTAACTCATCAGACTGTGCCATGCCGATAAGTGTGGGCGGTTATGTTTCGTCATTTCGCACGATCACCAGAATCATGAATGAGCTCCGTATTTTGACTCGACCATGATATTTTCTTCTCTGCCTTCCCCTCGTTCTTTCCCCCTCAATCTTGCCAGTTATCAAAAAGTTATCTAATTTATTTCTTCTAATAATGCGTTTTGTGATTACTTCTTATCGTCCATGAGTATGGCGATGGTAATCATGTCTGCCCACAGTCATCTGTCTCGTGTACTGCCAATCATTTATTGCCACGATGTCAGACTGTCCAGCATCTTCTCTCTTGGTCTTCCCTTGCCTTTCCACCTCTCCAACGTCCCCTTTGTGACGACATACTTCAGCATTCCCCTTCCTCCTGGCATGCCCAAAGAATATGGACTATCTTCATCAGAAATCGATCCTCTTTGTGTGTTAATGTGTTCCAAGGTACCTTCATCAATCTGTCTATCCGCCCTCGGTGTTATCTTCCTTCTATACACCCACATCTCCGCAGCTTCAACGTCATTCTTCACCTGTATTGCTTGCTTGTGTTTGCTAGCTATGAACTCCAGCGTGAAGTCATGTATGTCGGATGAAGACATCCTGTTGTCCAACATCAGCGTGATGTCATACCGGACCTGAGGTTTGCGTGAGTATCCGTTGTCCCTGTGCAGACTGGTGGTTCCTCGCCGTGCGGGCAGATACTCACCGACTACGGAAGAATCAGCGATCCTACTACGTTAGCCAGGACCCCGAAGGGACCTGTTGCCCAGGACGCACGACTAGGACGTGTTAGTAGGTCTTGGCCAGTATAGAACCTGGCCCTGGTGCCTTGGAAACACCTCTGCGTCCCTTCACTTGTGTTGCTAATCGTCCATGATTCGCTTTTCTGATTTACTAGGCATCTGTACGTTCCGTAGCTTGCCATGGATTTCTGAACGAGATGTCAACACTGAAGCCCAGCTGACCGGCGTGGGGGGAACGAACCCCCTACTCCGTCCAGAGAGGGGAAAGTTTAACTGCGTTAAACCTCTGAGCCGAGTTAAAAACTCTCAGCCTGACAAAATCACGGCTTCACCCCCAGCGATATATTATAGTAAATGCATTGCAGGTTCTTTGCGAGAAACTCTAGATTGATTTCGCTGCGATCAGCTCTAGATTGATTTCGCTGTGATCAACCCCTGATTGATTTCCTAGGCAAAATTTTACATTTAGTAGTTTGTCATTGCTTTCAGAACCAGAAATCAACATATAAGTCCAGTTAACCTCTCTGTGGAGTGAACCCACCCACCCACCCACCCACCCACCCACCCACCCACCCACCCACACACACACACACACACACACACACACACACACACACACACACACACACACACACACACACACACACTTCCTTTACCAGGCCAGCCCACACGCTGAGATCATGTTTCATTTAGAGTAAAGCCAGCAATGCTATACACCAGTGTTTCCCAACCTTTTTTTTGCGATGCCCCACCTAAGCCTTTCTAAAATTCTTATGCCCCCCCCCCCCCCCCCTCGCGCCCCAACATATGCATAATTTTTAATATTCAAAAATTGAAATGTTCACTAAAGAAACTTGAATATTTTTTTAGAAGGGCTCACGGTTCCCAGAGGGACCAGAGCCCCCCCCCCCCCCTTCCAGGTCCCGCGTCCCTGTGTGTTGGTTGTGTTGGGTGAATTCCCCCCCCCCCCCCCCCCCCAGTCAAGCTGGTTCCCCCGACTCCCCCCGACTCCCCCCCCCCCCTCTTTTTATGTGGACCCTTGGTCTCACTGTGAGCTATTTCTCACAGTGGTCCACCAGGCCCACATCTAAGATGAAGATATGTGATGGGTTTTTATTTGATCATCCCGGCCCCCCGACCAGACCAGGCGCACTACTGGGGGTGGGGAGTGGGGGAGCAGCAAATGTACCCGATCCTAGCCAAAGGACCGATAGGTTTTAGGAAGAAATTACTAGGAAATTATTGAGCATGCACAGTAAGTAAATTTTCAAAACATATAATGGAGAACTGAAATTCAAGGACAAAATAATTTTAATGAAAGATTTTTCTATATTATTTTAATTATTAGTAATTATTTAAATTTAGTGAGATCCTTGCGCTTGATGCTTGCTGCAAAGAGATTTTTATGTCAGGTTCCAATTTAGTTAACTTCAGTCTTAAGTCTCCCCGTTTTGTTATATACAGCCGATTTCTGCCATTTTCGAATTGCCCCCCTTAACAATCGAATTTCCCCCCTGTAGGGCGTGGGCCCCACGTTGGGAAACACTGCTCTACACAATCCTTCATGTCCCATTATTCACAACATGCGAAGTCATTCTCGCACAACCAATGTGGCAAATTAAACTATCCATCAACCATTGCCTTATCTCGCAGGCCGACACGTCCTTTAAACTTCAATACCAGATTATTTCACAAGAAGAACCCCAACCGCTACTTTCTGTCTTAGTATCAAGTGGCTTTATTTAATATGTTTACACAAGTTCCAAATCGCATTTGACTATCACGATTTCCCAACTAGTTTTCTCAGATTATTACACCGGATAACATTCATCTCCAAAGATCTACGTGTGTTAGCACCATAGTCGGTAGTGGTTATTATGGCAGGGCAGTTTTCAAAGCAAGTTTGCACCAGTTGAGAAGCGATATTCGAAACATTAGTTATTGTGGTTTTAAGTAAATAGCATTATCGCCCGCCAACATTGAACTTGTATTAAAATCTGCCCACTTTCTGTAATGTCTCTCCATTTATACACATTTGTGCTGACGTAAGTTGTATCTGCTGTTATAATTTTTGTTTTTGTATATAAATTTCGTATTTTCATATTGCTCTTTCATATCTTTATTACTTTCACAATTCACATTCGTGTTGTTGATTGTAATACTGCGTTCACACTTGCCTCCCCACTGGCATCAATAAACTCTGCTGTGGTGTTATCACGTTCTGATGGTTTGCCTTTGTTGATGTGGTATTCTGTCCACTCGACTTCGTCCAGTGTGTTGGTTCAAGCCTCCTTCCCTATTGGAATTTCATTGTTTAGTTTTGTCTTTACAATCTGTGCACATTTGGCTGCAGCATTATTTCCATCTATTCCGAATTTCGTTATATTCTGCTAGTTTCAGAAAGAATTCCTCCCCAAAATTGTTAAAACTGTCTACGCCACTTTCCTTTCAAAGTCAGTTCCAGAAAATTCTGAAAATCATTATTATTGTTGCTTCTGTTGTTGTTGTTGATGTTGCTATTTTCAGGTAGGGTCGATACCAACCCCAAATAATCGTGCCACTGCTGAGGATTGAACACGCACCCCCTTCTATGTAACCAAGTGCACTATAAACTGTACAACCACAGTTTCCTGTCCAAATTGCTGTAAAATATGTGAAAACAAGGATTGTATAGAGCACACCAGAAGCTGCAATAATGAAACCAGCTACAACTACAGTCCCCCCACATTTTGCCCGCCATTGTCAAACGCCAAAGAGGCCTCGTGACGCAGGACACATAAATTACCCATAGACCCCCACTGTATGTTTGAGCTGCTAAACAGTGCGTGACTCCGACCGGATGATGTCATGCATGAGAGATTTTCTTTTTTGAAGTTTGGGGAATCGTATCTAACGAAATGCGTTACCTGCCAGTTACAAGTAGACCTAGGCGTCCTATTATGAATGTAGGCTCTCCCCCCCCCCCCCCCCCCCCCTCCCACCCTTGGTTTTACCCTGGTCTCGCAAGCTTGCATCTCCTTCACATAACATGGCGATAGAGTTCATCAGCTTCCGCCATGCTATTTGTCCGCCGTGTTGTGACAGCCGTTGCCTAGCGACCGCTGCAGATAGCTAAGGTACGCGTACACAGCCATTCCTTGTCGTAGCATCGCATCTGAGAGCAACCTCCAACTTCATGTTTCTACTCATTAAGACGTTTTTGTAGCGTTATCAGAGGGACGCAGCTCGCTTCCTTACTCTGTCGCAATAAATCGTTTGCCATGGCAGACATCGTGGGCAATCAAGTCCCCGACGACCATCTGTTTTAAGTGTTCACGTTAATTTCAATCGTGGGTCATGTTCTCTTATTATAGACAAAATGTTGTGAATTCTTTCGGCTGTCGGAGTAACTGACAACCATTGTCTAAAAGAGTCTAATGAAAGTAGAACATTAAATACAATAATAAGACAGCGACAAACGGCTTTCTTTGGTCATGTGATGAGAAGAGAAGCATTGGAGAACATCGTGGCAACTGGAAAGATAAAAGGAGAAGAGAGGCAGAGTGTGACCCAGAGAAATGATACTGGTTGGACAGACACTGGCATGAGGGAATATCATCAGCAGAGTTGACCAAGACACGAAAGACCGCGATCAGTTAGAGAGACATGTACGCCTATGCCAGTTGGGAGGGCACTTGATGATGATGATGATGATGATGATGATGATGATGATGGTGATGATGATGATGACAGGCCTTTCTAAGATATCCACAATATTCCAGATGTTTACGGTGCTCTGTACACCATGTCTTGTCATTTAAACATTCCTAACGCCTGGGGACATATTTCAAAGCCCGGTGGTGTGGAAATCCAAGGAAAACTACCACACTATTCTTCCCAAGTAGCCCATGAACCAAACGCATTTCAGTGTCACAGTAAACAGATGTATACAGTCTACTCCCGTCGGTAAGCCGTGGTAACCGGGTATTTAGTGTGCTCGGGAGGAAATGCGACAAAAAATGGAAATGGTCATCTTATTCCTTAATACCATGGCCTCGTACACTTGAAGCTCTAACAGGTGACACCCCGACGCCAGTGTCTTTCATGCCAGAAAATTTACCTATGCTGTTTTAACAAAAGCATCTGTGGTTAGTTTTCATTTAGAATCCCATGTTGTTTTTTTGGTTTTTGTTTTTGTTTTGAAACACACAAGCGTTTTTTTTTCAATTAAATGATTTGAACTACTTCACTATATGTGTTGGACGTGCCCTTAGAGAGATGTGGAGAGCGTAGGACTTTTGACGCCAGTGAATAGGCATCGTTGTCCAGAATGAAATGCTTGGGAGTCAGAACTTGCACGGTCTGACACGACAGGTACATCGGGAGAACGAGAGGGCCTCGTCAACCAACATAGAACTGGCACTGTTAGCCACCGAAGGCTGACGCACATATGGGGGGGGGGGGGGGGGGGAGAATCAAAGCACCTATCGAGTAGTTCGGAGTACAGAGATGATACCCCAACAGATAAGTTGTTGAACATTTTGATGTAGGAAGCACCCGACAAGCTACAGCAGGCAATAAACTGCTTGTGTGTTCCTAATTCAAACACGAATACATTATATTTCACAGACGTATTTACGCTAATTCCACACACATTCATTTTCTGTCAAAATACACATTAATGGTTTCCCAAATACGCAAACATGTTTTATCAAACAATCATCTTTTTCTAATATGCGTCTGTGCTTTTTCCAATATGCGTCTGTTTTTTGTTTTTTTTCTTATGCGTGTTTGTGCTTTTTCTAATGTGTGTCTGTGCTTTTTCTAAGGTTTCATGCTTTTTTCAGACTAGCATAATGTTTTTTTTTCCCATTAAACACAAGTCTACACTTTTCAAATACTACCCATCTATGATTTTCAAAGTTTCCATACATGATTTCTCAACCACATATCCAGGGTTCCCCAGATACACACGCCCGCTATTCCACACACCCTTCTGTGTTTGATATGTTTCCAAACACGCACAAGTGCTATTTCACATAAACATCTACATATAATATTTTCAAATACGTATCTCTCTCTCTCTCTCTCTCTCTTCTTCAGCATTCCGAGCCATTGAGGTTCTTTGCTGCAAATACAATCTGTCTCCATTCGTCTCTCTGGTGGACCTTCTCTTGCCAGTCGTTGATTCCAAGTGCTTGTAGGTCTGTATGTATATTATCTCTCCACCGCCTTCTTGGTCTACCTCGGGGTCTACGGTCATTTATTTCCTGAGTGTAAGCGAGTTTTGTTTCCCTATTATCTTCCATTCTTTCTATATGCCCCAGCCATTGTAGTCTATTAGCCTTCATGATACCAGTGATTAGCGGGGACTTAAACAAATCATAAATGTCTTTGTTACTTCTTCTTTTCCACTCTCCACTTTGTGTATCCCTAATGGGTCCAAAGATGCGTCTTAAAATTTTGTTCTCAAAGGTTTGTAACAAGGCTTCGTCTCCTTTCGTTGTACTCCAGGTTTCAGAGCCATACAGCACAACTGGTCTGATCAGTGTTTTGTATATTGTGATTTTGGTGTTACGAGATAGCGCCTTTGATTTTAGTAGATGTTGTAGTGCATAGTATATCTTATTTCCAGAGTTGATTCTAGTTTGTATTTCTTCCCTTATGATGTTGGAGCAGTTGAAGATTGTACCCAGGTATTTGTATGTTTCCGTTCTTTTAATGGTCATATTATCTATTTGTATGTGGCCAGAGTTTTTAGCCATTCCGTCTCTTGAAATTACCATATATTCTGTCTTATCTTGGTTGATAACCAGCCCCAACGTACGTATCTAGACTTTATAAACAGGCATCGATGTAATGTTCTCTATTTTTGTTTTTAAACACTCATCCAGCATTTCTCAAATAGCCGCTCATAAATGCGTGATTTTCCTGCGATCAATACTGCAGGCAATCGATCGCACATGAGTAACACGAGAAGTCACCGGCCAGCCTGACAACCACAATTGAAAACGCATCGTGAGCACGCGAAGATTCCAAATGACTCTCTACTGGACGTCCGGCGTGTGCACTCGTTAAATGGCTCCTCTTCCGGGCACTATTTGGACCCGGTCCAAAGTAGGTTGCGTCAGCGCTTCGGCCTCACGGAGTCGTAAACACGGGTACATGATTTACGGGTGGTTTGGAGAAGAAAATGGCGAGAAAGTGAACTGGCGACGTAACTTGCATTATTCTATTTCTACCAGTTTTCGTTATTTCTACCAGTTTTCCTGTTATTTCTACTCGTTTTCCTGTTATTTCTACTTGTTTTCACATTGTCCACCTGTTTCTACTTGTTTTCTCATTGTCAATCAGTTTCTAATTGGTTTGCTACCATTTTTAATGGTTTTCGTGCTTTTTCTACTAGTTTACCTCCTGTGTATACTAGTTTCCCTCCTGTTTCTTCCGTATTTCCACCTCTTGCAACTGGTTTTCCTCCCGTTTCTATGGTCTCTTCCCCCCCCCCCCTTTCTGTTGCTTTCCCTCCTGTTTCTACTAGTCACCCTGCTGTTTCCACTGTTGATCCAGCTGTTTCTACTGTTGATCCTGCTGTTTCTACTGGTGATCCTGCTCTATTTACTGTTTTGTTACCTCTTTTCACCGGTCTCCCACCCCCTTTCTTTCTTGTGTTTTTCCTGTTTCTGTCGGTTTTTCTCGCATAGATAGTAAATCTGAGCTGTTATCTACTCTTGGCGTTGTAATATAATCTCAAACTAAGGCGCCAGTAGCTGCCACAAATGTCACTTAAAAAATAAAATCTACGTTTACAAATAACCACCCATAAGGTGTGTTACAAAGCCAGTCATGGATGACAGCGATGACTCATTCCACGCTCGAGGAAACACGGAAATGGTGACACGGTGAAAGGGCACATTACTCGTGCAGATTAAGGAAAACTATTCTTCTATGCCCAAACATGGAAAGAAGAGTTGTCGATGTTCTAGGTCAAGCATTCATCATCATCCAGTGACTTGTTCTTAGTAGAACTTTCCTCCCAAACAGTCTTTCAAGATTCTTCACTGTTATAGGCCAGATGTCCTGCCTCTGTTGTCGGCATGTGTTTTATCTATCAGATGTTGAATCCATCCACAATTTGGTTTTCCTTCTCCACTTTACGATATGCCACCCTCCATAATAACCTTTGCCTACAGACATTTCCTTTCACAAGCTCAAAATATTTCTTTCTCGTCAACCTTACGTGTCCATAACCACATACAATCATGTATATTTCTTCTTTGTATAGTCCATGCATTGTGGCGTTGGTGATCTTGTCTGTCCACAGCCTTCAGTCTCTTATGATTCCAATACTGTCTTATACCAACGTTCCTCTGTGCCGTCGTGTCAAACTGTCCTGCATCTTCTCGTTAAGTCTTCCCTTGCCTCTCTTCTCCTTCAACCTTTCCGTTATGACGACATACTCCAGCTTACCTCTTCTCATGTCATACTCAAAGAATGCGGAAATGTCTTTTTCGTGCACAATATATATCATTTTCGTCAATTTTATTTTTGTCTTAATAACCAATCTTCTTCACTGCTGACTTCTTGTTGGGCGGTTCTGTTTATTCTCTTAAAGGGTTGTAAGGCGAGAAGGTCGACTTCTTCTTCTTCTTCTTCGTTCATCCGGAGTTTTTTTTTCCGGATGTGATTGCGTTGTGCCTGTTTACAGCAGAGCTGCGTTCTTGCGCCGTTAGACCGACACATCCGACTTCTGCGGGCATTTGTTGACCGGGTTAACCTTCCCGGGGCAGGTCGACTTCATTGCACCGGGTTTTATCCCACATGGCTCGGTATCTTTCCGCAGGGCAGCCTGCCGAAGCGTCTTACAAACCACGAACTCCGTAGCTCCAGCGACGACCCCATGAAGTCTCCAATAAAAATGCACTCGTGAACCAAATTAGGGAGTCCGAAATCGAACCCACAACCTTCGGATCGCGAGGCATACGCTTCAACCACTTCGCCATAGAGACTCCCGTGGTTTTCTTCTCTTTTTCCGGTCCAATGAATTGTCAGTATTCTTCCTAATACGTATATTTAAAGGCGCATACGTGCTTTTCGTGTGATTTTTAAATGTCCAGGTTTTACATCCGTGTGTTGTAACAGGAAATACGCTTGTTCTTAGGGCCAGGGCGTCCCCTCGCCAATGGCATGACCGCTGTAGGGCTACCAGCGGGAGGAAAAGACCGGCCACCGTGTCCTTGGTGCACTTCAGCCTAGAAATATTTGATTTCCTAACACTTCACATTCCCACAGCGTGTTATTGCTGCGGAACTTACTTTAGTTTGTTTTTAACAGATTCAGTCAAACAAAAAGTAGGTTTTAAGCAAACAAAACTCAATACCGGAAAATGGGAAGTAGGGGTGTATCAGAGCTATGACTAACAAATTGTTAATATTGTAGAAGACATGTTGTATTGTATTTGCAATTAAAGGGGGTTGTGTAAGAGAAACTACTGTATTTATATTGCAACTATAGTTAGATATATAAGCCCCTGGCAGTTACGGAAAATTTGGATAAGACGATTGTTCATAGCATGGCACTTAATCTGTTGAGAGCCATGTAGGATAACGACCGATACCCTCCAAACCATCCCACTTAGGGTTTCCTTAGAAGTCTTCTCTGGTTAACACAGAGAGGTTTGCAATGTGATCCCTTGTTTGGTTTGCCCAAACACCACTTTCGCTGCACCCGGATATCTCGCCATAAGAGCACAAGTCTCATAGATCAGACAAGAAGAAACTGAGCACAAAGTCCGCAACACCGGCTAGGCTTTAAAAGTGTGGACACCATAATGACTCATGCTATAAATACTCTTTTGTGGGTTAAACAATTTATTGTATATCCTTTATAATCCCCTATTCACTGTCAACTCATCCCCCATCTCACTGCTAACTCATTCCCCATCTCACTACTAACTCATTCCCCATCTTATCGACAACTTACTCCTCAACTCACTTCCCATCCCACTGTCAACTCACAACTCCGAAACAACTTATAACAGCAAATGTTACACAGTAACAAACAACCAATGCCCGCGTCAGAACTTGCAGGAATCTTCTTGCTAAACAATAAACTACTGCATGCAAAACTCTGTGAATATTGGTTCCATCTGTTGTCAGAATGGACATCCTAACATTCAGTATACGCGTAAGATGGTGCCTCTCCTAAGCAAATGTCGTGAAGTGACACACGGGTTGTAATGGCGTCCTCTCTCCCCCAATTTCGATGTATAAACAAGGAAACTACTTATATATTTGTTCTTCTAAATGCTGTTTTCTATAGCGTACAAACTCAAACCATTGGTAAATGTAAGGCCTGGTTGTTTTGAATATCTACACAAGTCTTCATCAGGGAGCTGCATTTATGCCAAGAATCAACCTTTCAGAGAGAACAATAATAACAGAAACCAAAAGCTCACTGTTAAAATACTGACTACACCTTGCAAGATACACACTAAGCTATCAAACGACCATAGCAATCCTAACTATACTAGAAATATGACAGAACTGGACAAGTAATCGACTGAAATGTCATCGTCCAAATAACAAACATATGCAACTGTGATCCAACATGCGATCAGACGAATGGCAACATGTTTAAATGAAAAGAACCGTATCTCAAATAATAATAATAATAATAATAATAATAATAATAATAATACATATATTACCTGACATGAAAACAAAAACAAGATAAATAGAAAACTTCAAAGCTTCAATGCCGTACAACAGGTCCAGTGAGAACGGGAACTACCGCCTTTCTAATCCAATCACCGACAACTTGAAGGCCAGGGAAGACCTATCGCATTCCTCTTCCTCATTCCTAGACTCACTCGTTGGCTTCCTGGTCCAGCTTCAAGAAACCACAAATTCCATAACAGCGGCAATAGGCAATCAAGATTTGACAGCTGTGCCACAGAAACATCAGCAACATCAACAACAACAACAACAACAACAAAATAATCATCACTATACCGCTGTTGCTCCCTAATTATCACAAAATCTACACATGGAAGCAAGTAGATTTACTGATTCAACATCCGTTGACAATTGGATCAATTTCTGACAATCCCGCTGTATCTGTATAGTGGCAAGAGGTGATAATATGACCAATGATATATGTATTCTTCAAATACTGTGCACTAATTTTCTAAAGTTAGACAGATAATTGGACAGATAGAAAGTCAAACATGCAGACATACATACAGACAGACCTCTTATGCAAAATCGTATTCAAAATATGAAGGGGGAAAAATAATAGTTTAACAAGATAATCAATTACTCTGACTATTGGAAACAAACTCACAGATCAATATGTAATACCAAGAATACGAAACAATACGTATACATACGAAAACGAGTCCTATACTGGCAAACGGTAGTTGACAACTGGCGAGCAGCCCGTGAAGTAACGTGGCAAACTGGATCCTGTTTTGAAACCACTACTGGATGTAAAAAGCCGTTCGAACGACAAGGAGTCTTGCCAAGCAGAGTGCCTTATCTAGATCCGCTTGTCGTTCGGTTTTATGTGTGCTGCGCGCAAACGGGACCTACAGTTCAACTTACCTTCCAACAATGTCAACCGTGAACTTGCCGAGCAGGTAATATCGTCCTCCGCCCGTTGGGAGACACGGCAACACGGGGCAGGTGACCCGTGCCCAAGCGGCAACATCCACGACTACACGGCGTCAAGTCAACCTGGTCCAGTAAGTGCGGTGTCCCACGCTTGCACTATCTTCTGGCAAACACAGGTACAATATCCTTTAACAGTGGCGGCACAAAAATGGCGGGAGGAAATGGGAGGGGGATGGGGGTTTGCGGGCCTTTATAACATTATATGCTTCTCAACCGTCGCGTGATATATCCGCCCTGACATCAAGCTCTGTAGCTGTCTGCTTCCTGCTGTTATTGTATTCAAAGTATCATGGCGTACACGCCCGTTAAGTTAAGATGGTGGTTGCATTGCCCTGTGAGATAATTATTTCCTTATACCTTCTATTGCAGACGTCCTGTAACAAGAATAGACACCAGAATCTCTCGCAAACATCCTGTATCAAGATTAGACACCATAATCTCTTGCAAACGTTCTATATCAAAATTTGATATCAGAATCTCTTTCAAATGCTCTGTATCACGATTAGACACAAGAATCTCTTGCAAACATCTTGTATCAAGATTAGATATCAGAATCTCTTTCAAACGTTCTGTATCAAGATTAGACACCAGAATATCTTGCAATCATCCTGTATCAAGGTTAGATATCAGAATCTCTTTCAAACGTTCTGTATCAAGATTAGATACCAGCATCTCTCACAAACGTTCTGTGTCAAGATTAGAAACCAGAATCTCTTGCAAACGTCTTGTATCAAAATTAGATGCAAGAATCTCTTGCAAACGTCTTGTATCAAGATAAGACACCAGAATCGCTTGCTAACGTCCAGGACGATCCCTTTACTCCAGTATCTTTACAAACACCCACCATCAAAATTAGGCTCCCATATCTATGACAAACCGTCTCTGTGGCAAGGGGTTACGGACGCGATTCGTAATCCCGTATACCAGGGTTCGAAACATAGCGGTACCGGTTCTTTTTAAAAAAAAGATATAGGTGGTTGTCGTTCAAAAATCAATGGCAAACTACTGAACGTAAAACTTGCCCAGGAATCACGAACATCCAAAATGCTGGGGTTGACTGTTATGTTCTGTGAAGGACATGCAAATAATTTTTTTTTTTTTAAATTTCTGACAAACTGCTAGTATCAAGTTTAGGTCGCAGTATCTCTTTCAAACATCCCAAATAAAGATTAATTTGTACCACAAACATCCAACATGAAGATTATGTTCCCGAATCTCTTACAACCATCTATCATCAAGATTGGGTTGTCTTGTCTCTTGCACCCATCTATCATCAAGATTGGTTTCTCGTGTCTCTCTAACAAATATCTAATATCAAGTTTGGGTTCCGGTATCTCTTACACCCATCTATCATCAAGATTGGTTTCTCGTGTCTCTCTAACAAATATCTAATATCAAGTTTGGGTTCCGGTATCTCTTACAACCATCTATCATCAAGATTGGTTTCTCGTGTCTCTCTAACAAATATCTAATATCAATCAAGTTTGGGTTCCGGTATCTCTTACAACCATCTATCATCAAGATTGGGTTGTCTTGTCTCTTGCACCCATCTATCACCAAGATTGGTTTCTCGTGTCTCTCTAACGAATATCTAATATCAAGTTTGGGTTACGGTATCTTTTACTACCGTCTATCATCAAGATTGGTTTCTCGTGTCTCTCTAACAAATATCTAATATCAAGTTTGGGTTCCGGTATCTCTTACAACCGTATATCATCAAGATTGGTTTCTCGTGTCTCTCTAACAAATATCTAATATCAAGTTTGGGTTCCGGTATCTCTTACAACCGTCTATCATCAAGATTGGTTTCTCGTGTCTCTCTAACAAATATCTAATATCAAGTTTGGGTTCCGGTATCTCTTACAACCATCTATCATCAAGATTGGTTTCTCGTGTCTCTCTAACAAATATCTAATATCAAGTTTGGGTTCCGGTATCTCTTACAAACCATCTATCATCAAGATTGGGTTGTCTTGTCTCTTGCACCCATCTATCATCAAGATTGGTTTCTTGTGTCTCTCTAACAAATATCTAATATCAAGTTTGGGTTCCGGTATCTCTTACAACCGTCTATCATCAAGATTGGTTTCTCGTGTCTCTCTAACAAATATCTAATATCAAGTTTGGGTTCCGGTATCTCTTACAACCATTTATCATCAAGATTGGTTTCTCGTGTCTCTCTAACAAATATCTAATATCAAGTTTGGGTTCCGGTATCTCTTACAACCGTCTACCATCAAGATTGGTTTCTCGTGTCTCTCTAACAAATATCTAATATCAAGTTTGGGTTCCGGTATCTCTTACAACCGTCTATCATCAAGATTAGGTTCTGGTTTGTCTTATAACCATCCATCATCACAATGAGGTTCTAGTATCTCTTACAACCATCCATTATCAAAATTAGATTCCCGTATCTCTTACACATCTTGAATAAAGATTTGGTTCTGGTATCTTTTATCTATCATCAAGGTTAGGTTCTCGTATCTATTAGAACCCCTCTGCTGTGTGTCCACCGTGACGAGGTAGAGGGGCTTGCGCGTTCCAATGACCCCAAGAGCTATACCGTCGGTAGCACAGCTACTGGTAGGGTCACCCATGTCGGACAGGTCAAGGGAGAGAGACCAGACGAAGAGACACACAAACCTGCTGCCTTGTAGGTAGACTGGGGACAGTCAAACGCTAGGGAAAGCACCCCGAATAAATGCTTGTCGAAATCGGATGTACTGAGCCACAGGCTTGACAAAGCAGTGCAACGTAACTTAATTCATGATGTCACAAATTAACATTAATCGTTATGGTGCTAATCCCGCGAAGTCCCATCAGGCGGTGATAGTGCCGGGCCCCCTGCCTCGAGGGGGTCCACCCATGACTACTGGTGGTCACCTTCCCCTGTGCTGTGGAGTCAAGGCACAGAGGAGTAGGTTAAGAGCTATTGACCAAACACCTCGGACGCTCAACATACTACAGTGGAATGCCGAAGGAGTTTATAACAAGAAAGTCTCCCTAACAAATCGTCTTCATAAAGATAAAATAGATGTGGCATGCTTTCAAGAGACACACCTCAACGCCAGTCACAAATTCTCAGTCAGAGGATATCAGGCTACACGTTTCGACCGCGAAGGACACAAAGGTGGAGTTCTAATACTTACACGAAATATAATACCTTGCAGCGGAGTATCTGTGATCTCTGACAACCAAACGGGAATTATAGGTGTTGATATAATGATAAAGGACGTGAAAATAAGAATTTACAATCTGTATAGCCCAGCAGATGAGGACCTTACACTCTCAACCACAGAAAGATAGGGATACCCAGATACTGACAAAAGAGGAGATGGAGTGGAGGACTGGGAAATAGACTCAAATCTCCATCTACTCAACAAAGCGGATGACACACCGAGCTTCTACTCCAGAAGATGGTTTACCACTTCTACTCCAGACTTAGCTTTCTGCACAGGAGACATCCTCCACAAAATCTATCGCCATATGCTTGACCAATTAGCAGGTAGTTACCACAGACCAATCAAGCTTGTAATGAATAAGGAGTATGTTCCACAGGAGCAAAAGCCTTTGCCCCGCTGGAATTACAAACGAGCAGATTGGGACAGATTTGCCATACTAACAGACAAATATTGTGAAAACATAAATACACGATATGGCAACATGAAGCAAATGGTGGAAAGTCTAAACAGAGCAATAATACAGGCGGCCACTGAGTCTATTCCAAGAGGAGCGAGGAAAAATTACAAACCATACTGGACTGAAGAACTACAAATTTTGGAGGACAAAGTTGAAGATGCCAGGAAGACAGCAGAGAGAGAGAGAGAGAGAGAGAGAGAGAGAGAGAGAGAGAGAGAGAGAGAGAGAGAGAGAGAGAGAGAGAGAGAGAGAGAGAACAAACAACTGAAGCAAACATCTCTCTGAAAGTCATCTCAGCAAAATATAAAAGAACAGTAAATTCAAACAACAAGAGATTGTTTGAAGGAAAAAACAGAGAATCTGAATTTTAATAGGGATGGAAACAAACTATGGAAACTAGTGAAAGCCATAAACAATGAAGGACCTAGAAACAAACAAATAACAATTAAACAAGGAAATGCCTTGCTTACAGGAAAAAAGGCTGCAAATGCACTAATGGAACACTATGCCAGTGCAAACAACATTGATATTACAACCGAACAGGAGAAAGCAATCAAAGACAAACAGATACATCATAGTAATACAGAGACAACAGCAGAATATATGATGGCAAATCTAACAATGGAAGAAATGGAACAGGCAATGAATACCCTAAAAAAGAAGAAATCACCAGGAAAGGATGGAATCACAAATGAAATGCTAATAGGACTAGGCACTAAGGCAAAAAAGAAACTACTAGCAGTCCTAAATTACAGCTGGAAGAGAGGAATAGTCCCACTGGCATGGAAGGAAGCTATACTAATACCAGTCCCAAAGAAAGGAAAAGACCTGGAAGAACCAAATGGATATCGACTTATCAGTCTACTTAGCTGTGTAGGAAAATTAATGGAACGCATTATCAATGGCAGGCTAACATGGCACCTGGAAGACAACAAACTCTTAACACCACACCAAGCAGGATTCAGAAAGTACAGATCCACTGAAGATCAAATAACCTATATAGCTCAGGAAATAGATGCCTTCCAAGAGAAAAAACACACACTAGCGGTTTGGACAGATGTAGAAAAAGCATTTGATAAAGTATGGAAGGAAGGACTGAAAGTAAAACTGCAAAAAATGCATGTTTGTGGGAAAATGTATAAATGGATCAGCCACTACCTTGAGAACAGAACTGCCAGGACAAAAGTACAAGGACAAACCAGCAAAATGATGCTGTTGGAGCAAGGTGTCCCCCTAGGAGGAGTTCTTTCACCAACATTATTCCTAGCATATATAAATGACATCACAGAAAATTTTCCAGCCAGAGTACACACATCCTCCTTTGCAGATGACCTAGCCATATGGACATCTGAAGAATATATTAGTACAGCTAACAGCAGAATACAGCAAGCCTTATTAGCGCTAGAGGACTGGTCAAATTCATGGCTAGTGAAGATAAGTGAGGAGAAAACAGCATGCACAGTGTTCTCCCTCTCAAATAAAACTCAGAAACCTAAGCTGGTATTGAATGGAAAAATATTGCGCCACGAAGAAAATCAAAACTATCTAGGAGTCACCTTTGATCGTCGCCTGACATGGAAGACACAGGTTGAGAAAAACCGAACAAGAGCAAGGCAAAGAATGGCAATCATGAAAAAGCTTGCTGATACAACGTGGGGAGCAGATGAGAAAGTTCTCAAGAAGTTATATACTGGACGGGTGAGGCCAGTACTGGAATATGGCATTGCAGCTTGGGCAACAGCAGCTAAGTCAAACTTTAATAAAATAAGTAGAGTCCAAAATCAAGGAATGCGAATCATAACTGGAAGCCCGATGACATCGCCTATTAATGAACTAGAAAAGATCACTTGTTTACAACCAATGGAGGATAGAAGAGATAGCAGAGCCCAGCAACAAGCAGAAAAATTCAGAAGATTGACAGACCACCCTATGTATAACAGGTTTAATGGTTTTGGAAAGGGAAGACTGAAGAGTGGCAACTTTGTAGAAACTGCAAAACGAAAGATTAGGGCAGATCCCATACTTAACATATCAACGGTCAAACCCATTTACAATGCACACAGGTTCCCAGCTTGGAGACAGCAGCAACTGCCTGATATGATAGAAAACATTCCTGGTATCGAAAAAAAGAACACTCAGAATTAAACCGAAAGAAGAAAAATAACCCTAAACTACATAAAAGAACATTACCCAAGCAACAATTGGGCCCATACATATACAGATGGATCAGCCAAAAATTCAATAGAAAATGGAGGAGGAGGAATTCTTCTAAATTTAAAAAATGGAGTGAAAAAAAACAGTCAGTGGCAACTGGAAAATTTTCAAGTAACTTCAAAGCAGAGGTAGAAGCTGTGAAAACTGCAGCAGAAATGCTCTTGATGGAGGAAAATAAAGAGAAGCAAATAGCTATCTTCACAGATGCAAAGTCAGCTGTCTCAATACTGAATAGCAAAAACAGCACAGAACTAGCTGACCTAAGAGCAGCACTCCATGGTCTATGCCTGAAATCCAAAAAATGTTGTAATACAGTGGATCCCATCACATTGCAGTATACCTGGAAATGAAGAGGCTGACAGACTAGCAAAAGAGGGTGGACGACTACCACAGCCTGACATAGACATAACCTATAATGAGGCAAAGAGGTTTATAAAAAGCACTTATAGAACCAAATGGGAATCAGAGCATCCAGGCCACCATAAGGATGACGCATATTACAAACTCGACCGAAGAGAACAAGTAGCAATCTTCAGACTCCGCACAGGACATAACAGGCTGAAACACCACTTGTTCAATAAACTAAAGATAGGAGATACCGATGAATGTAATTGTGGAACTGGTAAAATGACAGCTAAACATTTTCTGCAGGAGTGCCCAATATATGCAGAACAGAGAAAGATATTTTGGCCCACACCTGCTTCATTTGAGGACAAGCTCTATGGAGATATCAACAAGCTCAAGGTGACTGCAGCTTACCTTAACTACATCCAGGTTGACATTTGAGGTGCATGAAGAAGTATTTAGACTGCCACACTTCATACTACAGGTATGTCAGTTACAAAAGCGTCCCAGAGGCATGAAATGGAATATTGCTTGGATAGCAAATCCATTACGTGGAAAGTCTGAATCAAAAGCCCACTGTGTGGTCTTCATAAAAGGTGGAAAAGTGTCATAGTGGCACGAAATGGAATATTGCTTGGATAGCAAATCCATTACGTAGAAAGTCCGAATCAAAAGCCCACTGTGTGGGCTTCATAAAAGGTGGAAAAGTGTCCTAGTGGCACGAAATGGAATATTGCTTGGATAGCAAATCCATTACGTGGAAAGTCTGAAACAAAAGCCCACTATGTGGGCTTCATAAAAGGTGGAAAAGTGTCCTAGTGGCACGAAATGGAATATTGCTTGGATAGCAAATCCATTACGTGGAAAGTCCGAATCGAAAGCTCACTGTGTGGATGTCATCTGCAGACTGCATACCTCTGGTTTCCGGAAGAACAGCCTATGGTGAACGGAAGGCCCAATATACGGAAGTCAGGCTAAGCAGCCATGTGCAGGACGTGACAATTCCTTGGGTGAGCCCAATACCAGAGCGCTGTGTGTCGACTCTGCAAGTATGGAAGCCTCCTTGGATGGCGGGGAATGACCATGGTCTGCCCTGCCTTCCCTTGAGGGCTGACCAGGATGTCTTTGGCTGTTCTATATGGGGCAGCTGGGATGGGGGATAACACCACAACAGTGAGAGTCAAACGTCCTAAGAAACACCCGGGAAGGTTAACCCGGTCAACAAATGCCCACAGAAGTCGGATGTGTCGGCCTAACGGCGCAAGAACGCAGCTCTGCTGTAAACAGGCACAACGCAGTCACGTCCGAAAAAAACTCCGGATGAACGAAGAAGAAGAAGAAGTATCTATTAGAACTATCTGTCATCAAGATTGTATCTCTTACAATTATCTATCATTGAGATTAGGTTCTCATGTCTTTTACAACTAACTATCTATCATCAAGATTAGCTTCTCATATCTCCTACTCTTACGACCATCTATCATCAAGATTAGGTTCTCGTATCTCTTACAACTACCTATCATCAAGATTAGACTTTGGTATCTTTAAACCATCTACCATCAAGATTAGGCTCTAGTAACTCTTACAGTGCACTATTATCAAGGTTAAGTTCTTGTATCTCGTACAACAATCTATCAACAAGATTAAGTTATCGTATCTCTTACAACCATCTGTCATCAAGATTAGGTTCTCGTATCTCTTACACAAAATCCAGTATTGAGATTAGATCCCCCTCCTTACATGAATACAGTCTACACTGTTCCACGTAAACGGATCTTTATGGGGATTTTACACGAAATCAGCAGGCTTGGCCATGGGAATCCCATGGGGAAAAAAGCGGGATTTTCTGAATAGTGTAGGGATGGGATGGGACAGGCATAAATTACCAATGGATGGGACAAAAAACATGTCCCATGGACAAGCCTGCCAGGCTTGGCCATGGGAATGTTATTCCCATGGACATTCCATGGGAAGGTCCCATGGGACCGGATGGGATGGGATATGCATAAATTACCACGCAATGTAAATTATGTCCCTTGGACAACCCTGAAGACCAGGTTGTGCAGTGGCTAGCACATTTTCCTGCTGACCCAGTGGTTAGGTGTTTAATCCCCGTTAGAGGTGAGGATGTCCTTTCACAGCCTTTAGCTCCCAGGTCCACCAGCCTAACATGGGTACCTGGCAATTTATGGTAAGTAAAGGCAGCCGATGTAATACTGACTATGTGACCTATCAAGTGCTGGTTTAAATCACATTGGGCTGGCATCAAATAAACAATACTGACCTAATCTCCCATCATGTGCTGGTCTAAAACACGTTGGGCTGGCATCAAATACCCAATACGCCGCATGGTGAGACTATGAATCTTTTATTTCTTTGTTTTGTAAACGTTACTTCTTTGTTTCTTTACTTCTATTTCTTTGTTTCTATACTTGTACTTCTTATTTTTTTCATACTTTGTAACTTCTTTGTTTTTTACTTTAACTTCTTAGTTTCTATACTTTTACTTCTTTGTTTCTAGACTTTTACTTCTTAGTTTCTATACTTTTACTTCTTTGTTTCTATACTTTTACTTCTTTCTTTCTTACTTCTGCTTCTTTGATTCTAGAAATTTACTTTTAGTGTCTATACTTTTACTTCTTTGTTTCTATACTTTTACCAATTTGAAACGCCTAGCACATAAAGTGACTTTGAGCAACAATGATCGCATATGTGTCATTACTGCTGTTTTCTAAGCTCTAACCATTACAGATACAAAGCGTCAATGTTGCTTGTCCGTGCTCCTGCACTCGCAGATATCCAGAACGTAAAATTCATGTCAACTATTGCTGGCTAGCGTTTGTGGCTTAGGTGTTTGTAATTCCTTGATATACCGGACCGAGGGTTCGAAATCCGCCGGCGGCGGCGGTTTGAATATAGCCCACTGTGAGTTTATATCGATGGTATGAAAAGTCATCTCATCATTGTCTCATCTTGTTCCTCTTGTACCTTGCAGTATCGATATGAGGCATGAAGAGTTGGAGAGGGCCCGTCCATCATCCCATCTTGTTCCTCCTGTTGCTTGCGGTGTCGATGTGAGGCATTAAACAACGGGAGAGTGCCCGTTTATGGGCTTCATATATCGTGATTCCCATTGTCTCTGTTATTCCCCCTGTCCATCGTTTACATGACCGGCCTCTCCTTCTGGTCCCATTCTGTCTGTGCATCATTGCTTGTTGTGGTATACTGTCAGCAGGTAGTCTATTAATATGGCTGAACCATTTCACTTTCTGTTTTCTAGTGAAATTTAGCGCTGATCTTTAGTCCTGATTACATAATTTCTGATTTTCTCTTTTCTTGATACGTTGAGTATTCTTCTGAGGAATCTAATTTCCGTTGTTGTAATTTGTTTGTTTGTTTGTTTGTTTTTTTTTTGGGGGGGGGGGGGGGAGGGAAGGGGGGGGGGGTTAATGTCCAGGATTAGCATTGGCAGCATAGAGTTTGTAGACTGATTGTATATAGTGCTTTTTTTTGTAAAGTATATACTTATACGTGTTTGTTCTTTAGTATTTGTGCCATTTTCCCAATGAGTTGATTTACCTTATTTGATCTATTCTTGAACTTCTGATTTGCCATTTTATGATATTATACTACCTAAGTAAACTAAGCTCTTCACTTGTTTCAGGGGTATTCATTTAGATGAATCTTTGTTTCTTTTCCCCTTCTTCTTTGATTATAGTAATTACCCCTGTTTTACTGATGCTACTTTTCATGCTGTGTTCCTTATACACTTCGTTTAGACTGTTTATGTGGAATAGTAATTCTACTTCTGATGTTGCAATTAGTGTTTGATCGTCGGCAACTAGGAGTGTATGAGGAGTCGGTCGTTCAGAAAGTAATGCCAGACTGCATGCTGGGCATAACATTGCCTAGTAAATCACAAATGGCCATTACACTTTAGTGTGGATTGCATTGTCCTTTATAGGACGTGCCACTAGCACTTTCTTTGTGTGTTATACCACCAGAGGCTTGTGTCCAATCCTTTGCTAGAACTGCTGTAAGCGTCGGCCATAAAGATCAGGTTGCCTTGTTCCCTTGCACACGTGAGGCACGAGGTTTAGGTTCAGCACCGCCAGCACACGCCTCACATCATCTTCACTTGTACGCATCAGTTGCGCACGCTTAGCGTCAAACCTGGATGTGGCGGGCATTCAGGGCGTCTAGCACCATGAGACGACACCCGCGCCTACTGCTGGTGACGTCATCGCTGTTGATCCTATCTCTGGCACCACGCCTACGATCACGGTGTGTTTGGGATATCCCTGGAAAACGTTTCGCATCACGATGTAATTCGTGTTCTTCTGCTTCTTCTTAAGTTCTATTTCGAGGGGATCGCGTGGCACCTAATTATGCACCTCAAAAATCGGCTTGACATGCCCGCGTGTAAGGTTGGTTTCTTCTGGACAGATTCCTTCCGAGGTAACGGGCTCTATCTATCCGTAGGAAGGGTTTCTTCCTAATAATGTTTGCTAGGAAGAGGCTTTACTGCTTACGATCCAGTCTAAAATGCGCACCAAACAATATCATAAGAAGTAAAGTGATGTGTTGTTTGTCCATCAAGAATGATGCTGACCATTCGTTTCATCCAGTGGAATTGAAAGTATGGAATCGTGAGTACTAAGATGGATGGTCAAGCCTATTTTGGCTCGATATGTTCTTTGACAATGTGGACAAAGAATGCTTGACGTTCCAAGAGGTGAATCTACTGCAGTTGTTTTTCTGTCCAGCCTTTTTTTTCCACAGCTCTTGCAGTTCTGTTTGCTTCACAAGTGACTGCACCTTTGCTTAATGATGTACGCCACAAATTTCAGTCTTTGGCAGTAAAGATATACTGAAAACATCGCCCACCTAGTACCGACTGGTATGTACAACTACAGACCTAGCACCATTTACTTAATACTCCCCCAGGCGTGTAAACGGGCTCATTACTTTAGCTACCAACAGGGATCAAATACAAACTGACACCCAACACCAGCTGCCAGCTGCCAGCCCACTAGTCCAACACCACGTGACAAACAACAAACCAACAGCACCGGCTGCAACCTGAGTCCACCGCCGGCAACCGGTAAGTGTGCACGGCTGTAACACGATCCGGACATTAGACAACCGCCCCTCTCCGACAGAACCAACAGCCATAAAAGAAGGCGTTAGAGATGAGAGTGGAAGATAACATTGCCGGCTGATTTGTGACAAACAAGATAATGTAATGCTCTCTAGGGTAATTTTAGTTGCCTTCAATAGGTTGAATTCTAAAACACGGTACCTTTTTGTCGCCCAGTGTCTGTTTGGGCGTTATTTCGCAGAAAGGAATACAAACATAATATATGACAAGAGAGAATAAAATGTAATTCTTCTTCTTCGTTCATCCGGAGTTTTTTTTCCGGATGTGATTGCGTTGTGCCTGTTTACAGCAGAGCTGCGTTCTTGCGCCGTTAGGCCGACACATCCGACTTCTGCGGGCATTTGTTGACCGGGTTAACCTTCCCGGGATAAAATGTAATTGATGATATAAAAATGAATCAAATATAGATTACCACATACAGTTTGGACTTAATCGAGATTTGAATACTTGTGTACTATGTTATATAGAAACAGTTTTGTTGTATGGCAGTGGTCACGAGACCAGTAAGAATAAATTAGGAAGAGCTTGCAAGCAATGAAGATGTGGTTCATGAGATGAATGTTGTGAATGCCTAGGACTGCCAGAGTAATTAACTATGATTCTCTGGAAGAGAATAATAAAAGAAGAATATTATATACCACTATAAGAAAGAGACCATAGGCTTTCTTTGGTTAGTTAAAGGGTAGAGAGGCATTGGAAAACACCGTGACGATTAGGTGGATCACAGGGAAAAGAGGCAGACAGAGAGATATGATGCTGGATGGATTGAGGCGATGGCATGCAGGAATATCATCAGTAGAGTTGATCCTAAACAGTGAACACCAAGGACCAAGATCTGTGAAGAGACATGAACGCCAAAGCCAGTTGACAGAGCACTTGATGATGACACTGGTCAACTTTTAACACCATAAATAGATACAAATCATAAACAAAGGCGCGTACAGACACCATACATTAAACAAAACAACCGTATGTGCTTGACGCATGCGGAATCAGAAAATTAGATACCTGCACTATTTTAACTACTGCGCCGTGTCCCACTTTTCTCAACAACTACCCATAATAACATGCACAGAGTACCTATCGATTGCTTTGAATTTCCAGCTGTTGGAAGGTACAAAATGAGGCAACACTGCCAGTTTGTTTTGATGTAGCGACTAGTTTTGTTAGAAGCAGGTCGATATCATAATGTGCATCTGCGTGCAGTCAGATGGCAACAGACGTTGGTTGTTTCGCGCTACGATTGAGACAGCAGATCGCGTCGTGTTTCACTGCAGTCAGGCGAATAGACGGTTCTAGGGAAGTCTCGGGGACATCAAAGTAGTAGTAGTAGTAGTAGTAGTAGTAGTAGAGTAGTAGTAGTAGTAGTAGTAGTAGTAGTAGTAGTAGTAGTAGTCGTGCCGGTCTCCCTGGCCAAGGTGTTAACGACGTTGTTCGTAATCCCCTATATCCACGTGAGGGAAAACAGCTGCGCGAGATTCGGTAGCGGATCACGCCGCGCTGGTAACTTACGGGGGTATGTGAGCTGGTCGTTCAGAAAGCAATGGCAAACTATTGAACGTAAAACTTGCTAGTACATCAACAGCAGTTGAAAAATGCTGGTGTTGACTGCAACGTCCTGTAAGGGATAAGCAACATTAAAAAAGTAGTAGTAGTAGTAGTAGTAGTAGTAGTAGTAGTAGTAGTAGTAGTAGTAGTAGTAGTAGTATTCGTAGTAGTAGTATTAGTAGTAGTAGTAGTAGTAGTAGTAGTAGTAGTAGTAGTAGTATTCGTAGTAGTAGTAGTAGTAGTAGTAGTAGTAGTAGTAGTAGTAGTAGTAGTAGTAGTAGTAGTAGTAGTAGTAGTAGTAGTAGTAGTAGTAGCAGTAGCAGTAGCTATCGTAGTAGCAGTAGTGGTATTAGTAATAATAATAATTATTATTCCTCTTTTCCTTCTTCCTCCTGCTCCTCCTCTCCCACCCCAATAAAGCACCACCTGCATACTGCAGAGTTGTGTATCGTATGGGGTGAATAAATGAACAATACTTCAGCTGAAACAATTAAAACACACAGTCACGTGTATTGTTCGAATGTGGAACATCTGTTATCCCCACGGTAATTTCAAATTTACAACGAAAGCTCTCTGTTTGCATAAAACCGACCGGAACTGCCTAACTGCTAACGCCTCACTATATCTGAGAAATCGTTTATTGTTCGTCCCATACAGTTTACGACACGCTTTATCTTAGAGACAGTCTAAAAGATAGTGTGAACTTTTACAGGTCGTAGCAATCACCTCCAACATTTTTTGTTTGCCCGTGATTAACTAGCAAGTTTTACATTCAGTATTTTGCCATCGAAGCTCCGATAGGCGGACAGTTAGAGCATTGCTTTGCTGATCCGGCAGCTTCTGCAGCTTGTCTTGTTCCAGATGTAGGGGTGTTACCTTTCCTCTGGAGTGAACTAGGCGGGCCGAGAGAGGGATCATGCTGCATGGGCAACACATGATCTCTATATTTTAGCCAGGCTTTGTGCTATGGAGAGGCAATAACTCCATCCCTGGTCTTAACTGGTCTCGGAATCAAAGCGAGAGGCAACTGTTAAAACAGCTTTCATATGCGGTGTCTGCGAAGAATTCTTGGTATTAAGTGGCAAGACAAAATCACAAATACTGAAGTATTGGAAAGATCAGGTTGTGTGACAGTTTATTCCATGCTCAGTCTTCGTAGACTTAGATGGATAGGACATCTTAGGAGGATGGATGATGGTAGAATACCAAAGGATATCTTTTTTGGTGAATTACAGATGGGTAAGAGATCTCAGGGTCGGCCTCTACTACGATACAAAGATGTGTGTAAGCGGGACATGATTGATACAGGCATTGATAATGCACATTGGGAGCAAGTCGCCGCTGAACGTGTTGCATGGAGGGCAAATATCAGAAATGGAATAAAGTCAAAGGAGAAAATTATTGCAGAAAAGTCACACACCAAGCGTTTGAGACGTAAGATGGTGCATGATGGTGGAAATGACCACGTGTTCACATGCACCCACTGTGAACGGACATTTACAGCGCAAATTGGCCTTATCAGTCACACTCGCTACCGCCATAGTTAAAAGTTATTATGCCTTTTTAAAGCACAAACTATCGTCTGTCAAGACGGCAAGGTGCCAATGGAATGGATGGATTTTGCCATTGCTTTCTTAACGATCGACGCTAACACCATCGAAACCAACGCAAGGCTAGTTTCGCACTTTTGGCAAAGTATGTGGGGTAATTGTGAAACGCGTTCACTGCCTCCAAGCCACAGCTCCGGCAACTAGGGACAATAGATGATGATAAATGATACAGATATGTAGAGACCGAGTTCTGTTGGGGACAATAGATGATGATAAATGATACAGATATGTAGAGACCGAGTTCTGTTGGGGACAATAGATGATGATAAATGATACAGATATGTAGAGACCGAGATCTGTTGGGGACAATAGTCGATGATAAATGATACAGATATGTAGAGACCGAGATTTGTTGGGGACAATAGTCGATGATAAATAATACAGATATGTAGAGACCGAGATCTGTTCGGGACAATAGATGATGATAAATGATACAGATATGTAGAGACCGAGATCTGTTGGGGACAATAGATGATGATAAATTATACAGATATGTAGAGACCGAGTTCTGTTGGGGACAATAGTCGATGATAAATGATACAGATATGTAGAGACCGAGTTCTGTTGGGGACAATAGTCGATGATAAATGATACAGATATGTAGAGACCGAGTTCTGTTGGGGACAATAGATGATGATAAATGATACAGATATGTAGAGACCGAGTTCTGTTGGGGACAATAGTCGATGATAAATGATACAGATATGTAGAGACCGAGTTCTGTTGGGGACAATAGTCGATGATAAATGATACAGATATGTAGAGACCGAGTTCTGTTGGGGAC